>JARHVA010010763.1:0-2500 GCA_037957365.1 Torreya grandis | reverse complement strand
GGCACCCTCATTTTTCCATGGTTTGGCCCTTGTGCTTTGATGACTTCCATGGAGCACTCCTAAACTTTGCCAAACTAAAACCATGAGAGAATATTAGACAAAATTTGAAAAATTGGCCAATCACACATAGGGATTATCTAATGAATTCTTTAGTAGTTTATTTTTTAGTGGTCTGAAGGATGAAATTTGATATGAGGTCAAAATGTTATAACCTAGTCTAATGATGGAATCCCTAGGGTTGTCTAAGTTAGTAGATGAAAATATCACAACTTAGAAATGATCTAAATTCAATTTTTATCCATTAAAAAATATAACTCCATAATGATTTCACACAATGCTAGCCCCCAGAATGACTCATATCAAGCATTTGACTGAAGTAGAGATGTAGGCATGTAGAGAAAAAAGACTATGTTATAATTGTGATGACAAATTCACTCAGGGACATTGATGTATGGACTCTCTGCCCAAAACTAAAGTTTGGGAAGATGCTCAAGATATAGTAGATGATCTGGAAAAAGCTTAGCTAATCATGGAAAATACTTCTCAATAATACCAACTAGAGATCTCTCTCCCTACCTTAACAGGAGTCACCACCCCATAAAACATGTAGGTCATGGGTTACTTCAATAATATCCCTCTTACAATACTCATTTATTCTAGTATCACTCATAAGTTTGTTGACCCTCAGATCACCAAACAGGCTGACTATTTTATCCATCCTTACTCCAACTTTGAAGTCATGATTTCCAATGGGGGAACATTACCTTGTAAATGGAAGTGTTTTACTATGTGTATCTCTATTGGATATTATATCTTGTACTCCAACATGTTTGCCTTTCCCTTACAAGGATGTGATGTTATTTTGGGAGCCCAAGGGTCATACACACTTGGACCCATCTTATGGAATTTTATTAAACTTTGGATATAATTTTTAGACAATGGGTAAAAACATACATTAAAAGGCTTACACTCAAGGTCTCTCAACATTAGAAGTTCACATCACATAGAACATCTTCTTAATAATAATTCACAAAGTTTAATTTCCTATTTTTATTCCATTTAGATGCAACCATCAACAACCTCCACTACTCCTAATCTACAAACTATTCTACATAGGTATGCATGTGTCTCTACCAAACTAGTGGGATTGCCACCTTTACGGCTAGAGGATTACCATATTTAAATCCTTCCTATAATAATTCCTCCAAAAATTAGGCCTTACCACTACCCATTTTATCAAAAGACTATGTTTGAGATGCTCATTTGAGACTTACTAAAGTAAGGCATTATTCACCCCGATGCCAACCCATATTCTTCCCTAGTTCTACTTATCTAGAAAAAAGGGTCATGGCATCTTTTCATTAACTTCGAATCACTTAATCACATCACAATAAAGGATAATTTATTGATCCCTATTATTGATGAGCTTCATGGTGCTCATTTTTTCTCCAAGTTAGATCTTTGCTCTGGATATCACCAGATCCAGTTTCATGAGGATGATATCCCTAAAATAGATTTATGCATACATGATGGCCACTATGATTTCTAATCATACCCTTTGGCCTCACTAATAATCCTTCAATATTATAGTCATTGATGAATAAAATATTTTATCCCTACCTACAAAAATTCATTCTAGTCTTCTTCGATGATATCTTCATTTATAGTAAAACATGGTCTGAGCATCTCCAACATCTAGATCTCACACTATAACTTGTCTTTAATCATCATCTCTATGAAAAAATTCCAAATGTGATTTTGTATAGGATGAAGTGGATTATCTCTAGCATATTTTTTCATCCCAAAGGGTTCATTTGGATCCCAAAAATAGATGCCATGACAAATTAGCCTCATCCTCAAACACTCAAGAGCCTCCATTATTTTTTGGGCTTGACTAGATACTATCACAAATTTATCAAGGATTATGGGAAGATTTCATTTTTAATTATAGATATGTTTAAAAATGATGCTTCTACATTGACACAAGCTACTGAGTGTGCATTTGAAGAATTGAAACAAGCTATGTGTATTACACCTGTTCTAGTTATGTTAGATTTTACCAAGACCTTCACTATCAAGAATGATGCTTGTAGAAATGGACTTGGTGTTGTTTTACTCCAATAAGGATGCCACATTGCAATCACCAGCAAAGCCCTTTTTGGAAATAATTTAGTATTTTTTACTTATGAAAAGTAAATGATGGACATTTTTCATGCAGTACAAATGTGGCAACCATACGTACTGGCGAATCATTTTTGCATCAAAACTAATCACCAGAGTCTAAAATATTTCTTGTAACAATGGATCTCCATCCCATCACAATAGAAATGGATTATAAAAATCATGGGTTATGACTATGAGATCACTTAAAATAAGGGTAAGGATAATATTGTGGCTAATGCTCTATCTCACACATTTACAGACCAAACTTCCCTTTCATTTATTCTTATGCCTATTCTGAATTGGTTGGATATTATACAACAGGGATATGTTAATGACT
>JARHVA010010762.1:0-132437 GCA_037957365.1 Torreya grandis | reverse complement strand
TAATTCTTATAGAACTTGAGAGAGAGAGAAGAAGAAAGAAACCCAAAAGTCATAAGGAAACTTTTTAGGATGAGAAGGAGTTAAATATGCATTAGAACAATATTGTAAAATGAACCAATCAAGGTTAGGAAGTAAAAGTGTCCATCCAAGTCATGAAACTCATGAAAAGTGGTATGAAATTTCCTTTTCTGGCTAAAAAAACTACCTTTATAATTTAGCCCTATTTAAATGTCCCAAAAATAACTAGGGATAGGTCTAATGATTTTAATTAAGGGTAAGGGTTTCATACATGACTCTCCATGCATTTTTTATATTCTTGGTCATCTAAAATCTCAATAAGTAAACCATCACTACATGCTATCAAGAAAACTCCTCTTTCAGTCACCCCTCCAACTTGGACTCAAAATTGGATTCATTTTTCCATGAAAATACATGGGATGGAGTAGATAACAATTTTAAAGACCCTCCATGTCCTTATATTACTTATGCAAACCTTATAAATTTATCCACTTAAAGTTTTCATACTTCTCACCATCATGTCCACTATGCTAGTTTTGACTGGCTAAGATGAAACAGCTAGGTGAAGAACTTAAGAGTTCTAAAAAGGTCTAAAATTTACATGGGTAATTATATTAAGTCTTAATATTCCATTTGATGTGATTGACATCTATTGGAACCTCCTAGAACCTACATAGCACATGAAAAATAAAAAATACCCTATATTTTACTCTATCCTTATATTTTTATACAAACCAAAAGGATGGAAGGAGTCTAAAAGAGTCCTCTACAATATTATATCACTTTCATGTTCAAAATAGATCATTATAATATCTTTCCATCTCCATTTCCTCCATCGGGTTAATAACCAAGGTTTGCAAGGGTTTTAGACAACTTTGACCTCTTAAGCTTTGTTTGTACAGATTTGATGTTGAAATTCCAATACAATTCCACAAAAATGTTTTTTATGACCCTCTCCATAATATACAAGTTTATTTTATCTCCATGTATAGCTTCAGAGGATATGTGAGCACTCAAAGTTGCTCACTCAAGCCCTTTCTTCCATTTCCTTTAGGCAAAAGTTAGTTTTGAGCTCATAAATGGACTATTGTGATTTGTATAAATAAAAATAGATTTATCACATATAAAAATATCCATAATCATTCCATAATATTTTATAAATAATATATAATACTATAAGTGTGAATCATTCCCCACTTGGACACTAGGCCTAAACCTTGCCTTTTAAGTTTGACTACCAACTTGGAATTCTAGGACACCCTACAAGGATTCCTTCTTCTATTAAATTTTTTTCATGTTTTAACAAGTGAAATTAAACATTAAAAACCTCCTTTAAAGTTACAAATAATGCCTAACACACCTATCCATCTCTACCTTCTATAATTATAGGTTTTATGCATAAGGGAAGTACCCTCTATCTGAGACAAAATAAAGGGAACTTACCTTATTTTACTAGAAGGAAAAAAGTATTTTAGAGGATTATAAAACTTTTATAGACACTCTACATAAATTTTCAGCCTTTATCAGGTCTTTATACCTTCCAACTCAAAATCCAAATCAGGTTCCTAGGAAGATAGATTGTATGCATAATTCATCACATGGACTATGTGTGCACTTGAAAAGAGGTTTTCCTCTATTCCATATCTATCATTAGATACAAATAAGATAATCATGATAATATTTTATGGATCCCATTTTATTTATTTCTTCAACATTCTACATGCTTCTTATACTCCTACCTAACCCAGACTGAGTGCACAAACTCTTGACTGTGTTTATATCTTTCTCCCTCAAGGATGACCCCTATAGGTTAAATTTCATGAATCATTCTTGAAATAATATTTAAATATCCCTTTATAGTTCCTTGGAGTCACATTTTTTTTTAATCTATTTGTTTCACTTTACCTAGTCTAGACCATCACTTGAACCTCAAACCTACTCACTATTGTCATAGTCAAACACATACAACTATGTTATGACCAGTATAATATTGTAGGTGTGAATTATTTGTTTGATAGGATAAAAAACACCCTTAAATCATATGATATATTTGTAAACATCCTCCATATATTAATTTAAATGTTTCATTCTTAATTCCTTGTTGAGGATAGTCTGATAACTTGACCTTTGCCTGTAGGTGAATAGTCTACAGATAATGGCACTTGTAGGTGTTTCATGAGGGAAAAAACAATATATTAATATATTTTAAATATAATTTTTCTCAATTTTATTTAATTATATTAATAATATAGTACAATCATGGATACATACCCCATTTTCACTTGAATATGCTAGAGTCACCTTGGAACTTCAAAAATATGTAGATGGCACTGTCATAATTTAGTGGCCAAAGAGGACATTTTGAGACTTCCTAGTAAGAAAACCATAGGACCAAATAACCTTATTACTTTTTTAAATTTTAATATTTATGGTGAGGTTATATAATGAGTACATTTGGGATGATTATATCTAAACTTAACATTGTTGTAAGGTATCTCCAAAAATCCTAGGTGCTTTATTTACATGTTTAGGATTTGATCCATGGGAATAGTCCCCTAGATACTTTAGCATGGTTTCCAACATCCATTTATCAATTCATACTTTAAAATATGTATTTTCATGTCAAAACCACTTTAAGACTTTAACGATGGTGTCACCACTTGTCTAGACTTCTCTATACAAATACCTTTATGTCTTTACCAATGCCACCTATAGGTGGTTGTTTCCATGTATGGGAAGGGGTTACAAATTGGGTAGTATGCATTATGTTTGGCCTTTAATTATTTTTATACTAACCTTAAAAATTAAAAATTATACTCTTTCATTTTCAATAAACTAGCTCAGCTTAAAACTCCCTCTCAACATGATGAGTCCTATGAGGGCAATTGTAGATGAGCATGTTGAGTTGTATGCAAGAAGTAAGGAGTGTTCTGAACTATACCCATGGTATATGAGCCTCTAACAACCATTTTATCTTCTTCAAATGTAAAATTGGATCCCCTTTAGATTTTAATATTTATAAAAAGTCAAAACTTCATTTTAATGTGACATTTGCCCTTCATGGCTTTTTTAGATTGAATATGTCCATTGTAGACTATGTGAAAGTGTTTAACATGACTGCATAGTCCCTATTTCTTGCATGAAATGAAATATTGAATCACTAATTCACGTTTAATATGGATATACTAGGGAGTTAAAACTTCAACACACCTTCATGAACATGTTATATAGGCCCCATGTATGTACTTCACCATGACTAGAAGTAGAAGTGGGTAAAGATTTGACTGTGCATGCCAATGGACTGAAAACTCAATATTGTTTACCTTGGATATTGAAAATTTTGAAATAATGATGTTGCCATGATGATTTATCTGAGTGAATCACCATGCTACATCATGTCAAATCCCTTGTAGAGAAAGAGGCCTTTTGAAAATGATGGATTTGGAATGTAAGTTCAGTATCAACACCCTCCTATAAAGTGAGTTGTTTGGACTATAAAATAAACTTGAAACATGAAACAAAGCATAGAGATAATTTTAAGAGGAAGCTAAAATCATTTATAATCAGCATAACCAACTATATTGTATACAAATTCCCAAACTAGAGCAAAACCTATAGGGTGCATAGATTGGCAAGTAGAAAAACACATTGAACTTGATAGTTCATAGAACATAGGCCACCATTATTCAAACTATTTCTATTTTAATGGAGATCTATGAGTGTACTACCACCCTCCTAAAGGAATTTGACCTACAACATCTTCTATTGATCATACCAAGCATGAACTTGTTGATCACTTATGCATGTCTAAAAGGGCAAGAAAAGAGCATATTTGTTTTGGACATTTTTTAGCACTTCCAAAGTGTTTCAAGAACTAATATAAGTTTTAGTAAGATTAATAGATGTTCCACGACCTTTTCCCATGTGTCACCTTCCCCCATGGACCGTATAAGTGCCAAAATCCCCTTTTTAGTTTATTACTTGATCTTCAATTAGATAACCTTCAAGTGTCATATAAGACTAACATTTTTGATGGGGAATATAACTTCTTAGATTTTTTAGAGCAAATAAGGAAACTTGGGTACATTGAAAACCATGCTACTTGTATTTATGACCCCTAAAATCCTTTTAAATGACTCAAAGTGACATATTGATTAAAATGAATAAGACCAAGGATAATATAGAATTAAATGACATCAAAAGACCTATAATACATCCCATGAATGTTTTTTAAATCCCATATAAACCTTTAAATTCAAGTTTTTACCTATAGGGGTCCCAATTTGACCTATAGTGTCAAATTTGGGTTAATAAATTGGCAACTCATATGGGTAGTATGCTTGCTATACTAACTATACTAGTAGCCTTATCAATCCATTAGGCTTAGGGATTATTTTGAAGTCTGAAACACAACAAGAGGAATTTTACAACAATATTTCATCAAGAAAATAATAATGACTACCTCAAGCACACAAAATAAAAGACACACACAAAGTAAAAAATAAACACACATATGCTTCATGAGCACTTATGTAACACACACACAAAAATAAACAAACTAACTCAAATACTAACTAACCTGAGATGAAAAATACCTCCTACATCAAATGGGAATTTTGAAAACTTCCTTTCTTCATGACATGAAGGATTTAGTGAGAAATGTAGCCTTTTACCTTTAGCATTGGTGCCTCCAACATTTTCATGATGTTTAATGATAACCAAGCAATTATAAATAGGTTATATATATAAATTAAGTCTTATTTCATCCCAATATCCTCAATCTTCTCATATGGATCCTTAATTACAACCTTCTATGGTGGCTCAACAAGGCATACCTTCTTGATTTCTATAGTGCTCTCAATAAGATTGTGTTTCTTTTCAACTCCAAGTTCTTCTAGATCATCAAAGAGATTTGCATATTCTAACAAATATTGGTCATTTTTCTCCATGGAAGACTCTTTCTTAACCTTTTCATGTACTTATCCTTCAACTTGGCAAAGCTCTTCAATACTTGAAAGAACTTCATTTACAGCTACCAATGATCATTGTCCTCTTTATCATCCAAAACCAATACCTCTTCAATATTATCTTATTGATGTATGAGGTCATCAATATCATTTTATTTAATATAAAATGCATCTAAGAGTGATTAAAAATCAGGTTGAGGTATTGGTTCATATTCAATAACAACAACTTCCACCTTGGTCTCAAGAGATTTTTCTAGGACTACAACTTCTTTGGGAATGACTTGAAATTATTCTCTATCCTTAATAGCACATTAATTTTCATGCTTGAGATGGTAGTATAACAATTTTTTTATAATATTTTGAGTCTTATTAAAATAATTCCCTCTTCATTGTAACCTAACTTTTCTTCTCAAGGGATACAAGGTCTTCCATCTCCTTCTCATTCTTGGTGATGCCAAGACTAGGCATCTTGAAATCGTGTGACTTAGCCCAATGATGTTGCCAAGGAGGTATGTTTTGTTCAAGAAAGAGTTATAAATTCTTATCAAAAAACTAATCCTCTTTAGGTTCCCATATCATAGGTATATTAAGGCAAAGGGTGATGGGGTGAGGACAAGATGAACTAGTTGGTGGAGGTGGAACATAGAACTCTAAATCAGATTGAGAATAAATTGTAGGGGATTATTTTTAGAGATCTTGAGGAAGGGGAGGAAAACCTTAGAATAAAATATCCTAGTTTTCTTACTTCTATTTGATAATTAATTCATTACAATTTGATTTGGCTTGAGCATTCTCTTGAGTAAGGTTAGATGGGTGCGTTTTGTCATAGGATCTTCTTTTGGGTTTAAACCTTCCATCACACCTTGACTTAGTGATTCATCCTTTACTCTAACTCTTCAATTTACGTAGCTAGGATCTCTTGTAAAAGTCTCTCTTAAAGTTGATAGTCATCATCATGAGGCTAAGGAGTACAAGAGGGATAACATGGAAGATAAGAGGTCTCTTGAGGAAGGGTGGGAGGGACTTGCATATGATCAAGCTCTTTCTCAACTTCACATTATTTATCAAGACTTTTATCCTCTTTCTTCCCCCATGACTCCGCTATATTATTCTAGCTTAAGATATTAGGATTAAGAATTTCTTCTTGAGGTAGTGATGCACTTTGAGGATTGGATGAATTGTTCAAGAAAATTTGGATCTCCTTAGGCTTAGATTCTCCACCTTGTCTCCAACTTTGAATCTCATATCTAGAGGTCACTTCTTGAGGTTGGGATGTAATTGGGGAGGGAAATTAGGGCCTCAATTTCACTTATTTTGGTTATGAAATGGACTAATGCATCTTCCTATTGTAAAACACAATATACCTATTAATATTTTCTTCAAAAACAAGGTTTGTCTTCCCAACTCTCTCTTTTATCTAATTGGGAAAAATATGGCTTTTATAAGCTTTATTGGGCTCATGAATATGGGTAAAATAAGACTGATAGCAATCTTGGGGAAGTGGATATGAAGGTTGATAGGTTTGGTGAGGCTGATTCTCATAAATTTTTATCCTATCTTCTAAGGATGAAACTAGGCCACTCATATCTAACATCTCAATTATGAGCATGGCTTCACCATACTCAGCTGGAACATCATTTACAAAGGCCAAAATGGCTAGTTCTTATAGAAATTGAGAGAGAGAGAAGAAGAAATAATCACAAAGGTCAAAAGGACACTTTTAAATATGATAGTATGAATTGAATATGCATGATAATAATATGTGAAATGAACCATGCAAGGTTAGGAAGTAAAAGTGTCCATCCAAGTCATGAAACTCATGAAAAGTGGTATGAAATTCCCTTTGCTAGCTCAAAAAATTGCCTTGGTTATTTAGCCCTATTTGAACATCCCAAAACTAATTATGGATAGGTTTGATGATTTTAATTAAGGTTAAGGGTTATAAAGATCCCTTTACATGCATTGGTTGTAGTCTTAGTCATCTAGAGTCTCCAAGAAGTGAGCCATCACTTCTTGTTATCAATAAAACTCCTCTTTCAATCACCCCTCACACTTGTCATCAAAATTGGTTTAATTTTTCCATGAAAATACATTGGAGCTAGTGTATTAAACTTATAAATAATCTCCATGGTCTTATACTTCTTAGCTATACCTTAAAAATCCATCCACCTAAAGTTCTCACACTTCTCACCATCATGTATACTATCCTAGTTTTGACTAGCTGAGATGAATAAACTAGTTGAGGAAATTAATAATTTTTCAAAGAAATTAAATTGACATGGGGAGTTATATTAAGTCCTAATATTCCATTTCATGTGATTATCATCTCTTGGAACCTCTTAGAACCTTCACAACACACAAAATAGTAAAAAATACCCTATCTTGTATTCCATTCGTATAATTTTTTAAAACTCAGAAGGATGGGAAGGAGATTGAAACAATAATATATAATGTTTAAGAAATTTCATTTTCAAAATAAGTCATTATAATATCTTTCCATATCCATTTCCTCAATTGTGTCACTAACCATGGTTTATAAGGGTTTTAGATAGTTTTAACCTCTTAAGCTTTGTTCATGCAGATTTGATGTTGAACTTCCAATCCAATGCCATAAAAAGGTTTTTTATGACCCTCTCAACAATATACAAATGACTTAGACCTCCATGTAAATCTTTAGAGGAGATGTGAGCACTGAAAGTTTCTAACTCGAGCCCTTTCTTCAATTTCCTGCAAGCTTGAGTTGGTTTTGAACTCAAAAAAGGAATATTTATGATTTATTTGTATAAAAATAGCTTTATCACATCTAAAATTATCCCATGATAATGCTCCATAATGTTATAAATCATATATAATACTATAAGTGTGAATGACTCCTCATTTGTACAATAGGCCTAAACCTTGCCTTTTAGGCTTGACTGCAAACTTAGAGTTCTAAGAGACCCTATTGGGATTCATTATTATATGAAATATTTTTCATGTTGTAATAGTTTAAATTAAACTTTAAAAACCTCCATTAAAGTTCCAATCATATCTTAACTCACTTGGCCATCTCTACCTTCCAAAACTGTAGGTTTTATGTATAAGGCAAGTGTCCTCTATCCAAGACAAAATAGAGGGAACTTCCCTTATTTTCATAGAATAAAAAGTATTTTAAAGGATTATAAAAAATTTATAGACACTCTAAAAAAAATTTCAGCTCTTGATCAGGTCTCTATACCTTCCAACTCCTCAAAATCCAAAACATGCTCCTAGGAAGACAGACTATATGTAGGATTCATCACATGGACTATACGTACACTTGAAAAGAGGTTTTCCTCTATTCCATATCTATAATGAGATCCAAATAGGACCATAGTTATAATATTTTAGGGATTAATATATTAATTTTTTCTCCAACCTTCCACATGTTCCTTATACTCTTGCCTAACCCAGACTGAGTGCACAAACTCTTAACTATGCTTTGTATCTTTCTCCCTTAAGGATGATTCTTATAGGTTACATTTATTAAATCAATCTTGAAATAATATTTAAATACCCATTTATAGTTCCTTTTAGTCACTTGGTACTTGTTTTAATCCATTTTTTCACTTTCCCTAGTCTAGATCATCACTTGAACCTCAAATCTACTCACTATTGTCACAATCAAACACATTCAATTGTGTTTTGACTAGTATAATCATATACATCTGAATTATTTGTTTGACAGGATACACACCACCCTAAGATCCTATAATATAGATATAAAAATCCTCCATATATTAATGTAAGTGTTCTATGTTGAAGTCCTTGTTGATGATCGTGTGAGAACTTGACATTTGGCTATAGGTGAATAGTATATAGATAATGGCACCTATAGGTGTTTCATGAGGACAAAACATGGTATATCATCTCTTTTAAAGATCCTTGTTCTCATTTATATGTCCTTCCTCTTTAAAATATATTACAACCATGGAGATATACCCCATTTTCTCTTAAAGATGCTAAAGTCACCTTGGAACTTCAAAAATCTATAGATGGCACTATCATCATTTAGTGGCCAAAGGGGCAATTTTTAGCCTTCCTAGTAGGAAAACCATAGGACCAAATCACCTTCTTCCTTTTTAAAGTTGAAAATTTATGGTGAGGCTATAGAATTAGTACATTTGGGAATATTATAGCTCAACCTAACATTGTTCTAAGGTATCTCCAAAAAGTCTAGGTGCTCTATTTTTCATGTTTAGGGATTTGATACTTGTGAACAATCCTTAGATCCTTTAACATGGTTTCCAACCTGCCTTTGTCAATTCATCATTTTAGATGGGTCTTGGCATGTCAAAATCACTCTAAGACTTTAATAAGAGTGTAACCACTTGTATAACCTCTCTATACAAATACCTTTATGTCTCTACCAATGCCACCTATAGGTGGTTATTTCCATGTACGGTCATGGGGTACAACTTGGGTAGTATGCATTATGTTTGGAATTTAATGAGTTTTATATCAAACTAAAACATTTAAAATTAGACTCCTTTCATGGTCAAGAACCTAACTCAGCTCAAAACTCCCTCTCAACATGATGAGTCTTGTGAGGGCACCTGTAGATGAGCATGTTGAGTTATATGTAGGTAGTAAGCAGGGTTATGAACTATACCCATGGTATATGAGCCTCCAGGAAACATTGTATCTTATTCAAATGTAAAATTTAATCCCCTTCATCTTGTGAAGATTTAAAACAAGTCAAAACTTCATTTCAACATGACATTTCTCCTCCATGTCACTTGTAGATGAATATGTCCATGGAAAACTTTGTTAAAGTGTTCAACATGACTACATAGTCCCTATTTATTACATAAAATGAAATATTGACTGACTAATTCATGATTATATTGTATAAACTAGGGCCTTCAAACTTTCAGCACACCTCTATGAATATTTTATATAGGCCCCATACAAGTACTTCACCATGATTGCAAGTAGAATGGCTAAAGAGATGATTGTGCATACCAATGGACTGCAAAATCAATATTTTTTACCTTGGATATTGAAAATTTTGAAAGAAGGATGTTACCATGACCATTTAACTGAGTAAAGCACCATGATACATCATGTCAAATACCTTGCATAGAAATAGGCATTTTGCAAATGGTGAAATTTGAATGTAAGTTCAATATCAACACCCTCCTAAAAAGTGATTTTTTTGGACTATAAATTCAAATTGAAACATGAAACCAACCATATATATCATTTTATGAGGAAGCTAACATCATATACAATCATCATAACCAATTGGATTGTACAAAAATTCTCAAACTAGAGCAAAACCTATAGGGTGTACATATTGGCAAGCAAAAAAATACATTCAACTTGATGGTTCAAAAAACATAGGCCACCAACATTCAAAATGTTTCTATGTAAATGGATCTCTTTGAGTTTAATACCACATCCCAAAGGCATTTGACCTATAACATCTTCTACTGATTGTACCAAGCATGAACCTATTGATCACTTTTGAATGTCTAAAAGGGCAAGAAAGGAGCAAAATGATTTGGGGCCTTTTTTAGCACTTCCAATGTGTGTCAAGCATGAATATCAGTGTGAGGAAGATTAATAGATGTTCCATGTCCTTTTCCCACATGTCACTTTCCCCCATGGGCTATATAAGTTCCAAACTCCCCTTTTTCAGTTGATTACTTGATCTTCAATTAGATAACCTGTAAGTTTCAGATGAGACTAACATTTTTGATATGTAATCTAACTTCTTGGATATTTGAGAGTGAATAAGGACACTTGGACACCTTGAAAATTGTGGCACTTGCATTTATGACTCCTAAAAGTCTTAAAGTGACATGTTGATTAAAATGACTAAGACCAAGGCTAATATAACATTAAATGACATCAAAAGACATATAATACACCCTATGACAAAATATTAAACCCATATAAACCTTTAATATCAATTTTTTACCTATAGGGGTCCCAATTTGAGTTGTAGGGTCACATTTGGTCAACATTCATTATATTTTTATTTTGAATTTAAGGTGTAGGAGAAGAGGGAGAGGAGAGAGAAGAATATGAATTTAGTATATCCTCATCAACACTTTCATTGGCATGCTCATATTAATCCTTATACCCATAATTACAATAATAATCATCATCATCATTATAAATGAAATCATTATCATGTGCTAATGTGAAAACTTTAAAATTTGTCCATTCATTATTATAATTATGAGAAAAATAAGAAATTCATCAACTATGTGAGGGGTAAGAGGCTTCTTGGATGTACTCATTAATGGGTCATTAGTAAGCTCAAGTAAAAGTTTGAGAAAGGACAAGTCTATTTGGAATCCTCCTCCCCTGGGGTGGTTTAAATTAAATTTTAATGGAACCTCAAGGGGAAATCTAGGTGTTTCAGTGTAGAATGTATTTTAAGGGACTATAGTGGATCCTTGATTAGGGTGATTTCTATAAAATTATTAAATGGCACAAACAACAAAGCTAAAGCTTAGGCCCTTTAACTGGGATTGATTTGCAATCCAATGTAAAATTGACAATCTTAAAATTGAAGATGATTCTCAAATCATAATTTATGCTCTTAATAAAAAGTTATCCAATTCTTGGAAATTAGAAAATATTTTGTCTAATGTATGGGATCACTTGGACAATTTTGATTCTCTGGATTATAATCACTACTACAAAGAAGTTAACTTACCTGCAGATTTTGTTACCAACTTTGGTATTGATCAAAGGGAAGATATGCATGTGGATAACCTTATATCTACTTGGGAAGAATTTCTAAGTGATGCTTCCATAAATTTGGGTTAAAAAAATTATGAAAAAAATAAATAAAAATTATTTTAAATAAAATAATAAATTATTATTGATTATTATTCATTATGGTTTGATTTGACCATAATGATATTTTTCCACCTCCATCAATTTTTAGATGATGTTATTCTCTCATGATGGGCTCAGCCATGTGATCAAGGGTGGTGGTAGCTCTCTTTTATTGAAAGGATGGTGATATGACATGGTATCCCCATGTTGATTGCACTTCATTTACACCTTGGTCATTTTTTGGTTGTCATTGGTGGGTAGTGTTTCTCATGGAGTGATAGCTAGAGTTGGCACTCAAGACTCTGATGATCTATGGTAGTATCTTGGCTCATGAAATGGTATTTGAGGGTTAAATTCCTCAGGATAGACTCAAGCAATTTTTTTGGGTCCCTTCAGAAGATATTTTTTAGGCCATCTCAATTATTTTGGGTGAGGATTATATGGCTTGTTTCATTAAATCTATGATAGCTACCATGTTTGAGACTAACATCATGGATATTATGGTGGATAATGATGTGGTTTCTAAAATTGTGGAGTTTTTTGTGAGGCCCAAACATCATCTTGGTCTTATGGAGGAGCTCAATAGTGTAGTCTTGTTCCCTTTCTTAAATTACCTTTCTCCAATTTAGATGGTTTTGGTTTGATTATATTATCAGCTTTCAAAAAATTAGAGACATGCTTAATGGTTTTAGTTGGTTTTATGGAAGAGATTCAATATAATGTTTGTGATAATGATGCTACAAAGGGTCAATTCTTAATAATTCCACTAATGGTGCATCTCAAGAGCCTAATTCTTGAACTATCTCATGGGAAGGCAATCTGTCACAAATGAATCTAGGTGGATGTGGGGAAATTGTTAGCAAAATTGGTGATACATAGATCAGTTTATACCCCCCCCCTCACTAGTAGGGCCACCTAGATGGGAAGTCATAGTGGTAATTAAGGGATGTCAAGCAAATAATCATGCTGTCACATCAGTGAGAGGTGTCAAATTTAGGCTATGAGGTTTGAGGCAAAAAATGATAGGGTGATCTTGTGTTGGTGTTCCTATCAATGAGGTCATTCTTATAGATGATAAGGATGATAAATTTGCTTCAATTTGATCACTGTGGGGATAATATTTTTTTGGTAATACGTCTATTTTTCTATTTCATTTGGATGGATAGTTTTTTTACCCTTCATGTGTATTCTCTATTTTTTACTCATTTATTATGAGTATTTGGATACTTTTTAACACACCAACTTATCTAGCCATTCCTTATTTTAGTTTAACAACTCTGATTTGATATTCTTTTAAATATAGATGCCTTTTTGTGATACTTTTTTATATGGGTAGGGGACCTGTTAAAACCCCAATATTGATAAAAAAAGGCTTCTTGGATGCCATTTTAAATTTTTGAAAGAAGATAATGTAAATAATAAATAATAATCACATAATATGTAGAATGTAATCTAGTATAGGTATAAGTGCAACTATGTGAAATATTTAATGAACTATGTAGAATAAATCATGATTGTACTTGAGACCTTAATTACTAGTAGTTAGATGTTTAGGGACCTATTACATGGATCTAGGGTATGATGAGGGTTTTTTTACACAAAAATAAAATATATTAAATTAATGAAATCCTAATATATATATTATTGATTTCAATGAGCTAGGTTGTGATAAAAATAAGGAAAAAATAAGTTTTAAACCCTAATTTTTTGTACAAAAATTGAATAAGGTAAACCCTAGGCAAAATTAGGGTTTTAAGCAATATTTAGAGTAAGTTAGGTTCACCAAATGTTTTACCCATTTATGGTTTAGTGAATGTAAATCCTATGTTGTTAAATGGATGATTATATAAATAATTTGGAATAAAGATAGAAAATAATTGATTTGACAAGATTTTATGAAAATAACAAAGATGTAAACAAAGTGTACTTATCTAAAGCAAAATAGGTATTTTTGTGATTTAGGACGCTGAAAGAGGATTATAAATCAGTCGAACATCTTTCATTCTATGACCATAGTTGAAATTAGGATTTAGACAATAGTGCCCTTATGATGATATTAACACCATGTGGCGTTAGTATCTCATTATGGTGTTAGTGTCCTTCTTGGAGGTTCTATTTAAAACTTTCAAAGAAGCTACAAGAGAGTTTGGGGAACTTTTAGGTGATTTTTTAGCTTTTGAAAGCTCACCTATGTCACTATTTTGCTTGAATATCTTATGAAACCTTAATAATAACTTTCACACATGAAACAACAACTGGATCAAATGTAAAAGAAATGGGAAAACTATGTTGTGGTATATTATGATCACATGGAGTAGAACCCCTCTTGTCCTAGCCATTACCTATATTAACCCCAATGCCAGGGGTCTTAGATCATTTGTAGTTCTCCCTTAGTGAACATACATAATTAAAATTCATGGTATGCTATAATGAATTTCTCTTAGGCACTTTCTTGATGAAGCATTCAAGTCTAGATGTGATAGATGAGTAATATATAGAGTATTGAGTTGTACTATTGATTGATTTTATGTAATTGTGTGTCAAAATAGTAATTCATAGATGTAAAATGCCTTTTGAGGCTCTTTATATAGAAGGAAATTTTATTTGAATGTAATACCTTTTACATTTGTTGAAAAGACACATAATAGGAATAAAAAACATAATATAAGGCTTAAGGTAGGGTTAAGACCCTAAACATGGGATAAAACAATCGTTAAACTCTGGTGCCATTATTAGACACTAGCACCACATAGCACTACTATCTAGATAATGGCACTAGTGTCATAAGTCTTAAAAAATGAGTTAAGATTGGGGAAGATGGGTTAGGGGCCCCTATGACTGGGAGGAGGTGACTCAATACCATTGGGGGTGAAATAAATAAATAAAACAAGACATAATAAAGATTAAAAAAACCCAAAATGACCATGCGAACAAGGGTTATATTCATCACTAATACCTTTATGTGAAATAGAAACAAAATACAAAGTTATTATGATTAATTGAAAAAATTAGGGTGCATACAGGTAGGTTTGGTCTCAATTGGAAATAAATCTATCAAATGAGGACCCACTTCCTCTACCTTGGGAGGCCTTCATGTTGAAATAATGTGGGATGTCTTGTATAAAAAACTCACAATAATGTTTTCTTAAAAATTATAATGGAGCCTCATTATTATTTCATGGAGGACTTTTATAAACCATCCACCACCTATCTCAAAAGTTTATTATATATCCAAATTAACACACCAAACAATTCTTATGTGTTTGCAACTTGTTGGTGGTGGTTGTTTGGTTCCAGGCTTAAAAAAATAACCACACACTTATTATTTTTATATTTTTTTAATCCTCATATGACAATTTATAATAATAATATTATTTCAACACCTCTCTTTGATGTAACATTGCATCAAGTTGGGAAGTGATATTTTCCACTTTGTTAAAAATGAGCTCCAATCTATTAACAAGTAAAATTTGTGTATTATGAATTGAAGAGTGACACTAAGTATCGATAGTAATTTGTAATTTTTTACATTTTGAATTATATTATTTATATAATTTAGCTTCTTCTTACACAAATTCAAAATTTTAAGGGTTTTGATCATGGTTTTTTTTAACCTTTTCTTCAAGAAATGGATCCATTGAATTTTGTATCTATATTTATAAAAAAAAGTTTTATCTAAGTAATGTGAGAGAAATGAAAATTTAATTATAATACCCTAAATAGAAATATAGATAAATATAAAACGTGAAATCAAAATTCAATAAAAAACTTACATGCAAACGTAATCAAAATGTTGAATGAAGTTATCATAATGTAATGTAGGCTAAATTATGCACGTCCTTTTCTTGTTATTCCAAAACATGAAATATCCAAACACATAAAATGAAACATCAGTTAGAAAATAATTAGGGATTAAATTCTATTTTATAAAGGGTGTATACCATTGTTGATCCATAAGGGGCATACTCCCTTTATGGAGCAAAGGGTGTACACCATTTTCTATACAAAGGGTGTATGTCCTTTTTGAAAAAGGCATATGCTCTTTATGGAGAAAAAGGTTGTACACACTTTTTAACAAAGGGGTATACTAGTTTTGAACCACAAAGGTCATATTCCCTTTGATTGATAAAGGTCATACACCCTTTTTTGAAAAGAGGGTACACCCTTTTTGGAGAAAGGGTGTACACCCTTTTGCTTTGGGACCATACCAAGAAAATGTAGGCATGGGTTTTTTGAATAAAAAAGTGTGAATGACCTTTACAAAAAATAATTGTGTTTTCAAGTTTTTCATGTTTTTTGTCTACCTATTTTTAGCATCCACCCATAAATTTATTCTCATTATTTTTACATAAGTGATTATAGGACCAAGTACAATCCCTAACCTCAAAATGAGACATATCCATATGTTTTATCTATATATCATATTGATATCACTAGTTATGTATGATAGTTAAAGTATCTAGGACAAGATTAACTAACTAGACTAAGAAAAACTAGATGCCTACTTCCTTGATCAAGAATAAATACTTAGTTTCAAATTTTCACCCTTAAACCCTTTAGTTTCCAAGGTTCAATTTAAAACTTTTGATGTCAATGTTTTCAATTTTAGCATCAAAATTCCCACGAGTGATAGCATGGGTGACATAAAACTTGGTGTATTTTTTCCTATGATCATTTATAAATTATCATTTAATTTATTATACTCAAACTGACTTATTGAGACACTAACTACTTTCATGCATTCAAAATTATTTACAATCACACTATATTTATTAACACTCGGATGTGAGTCTATCCAAATAATATATATTATTCATCCTTATATCCCTATCAAGTAATTTTTAGGTATGAAATTAATTATTTTTACATTGATACACACATATATGTTATAGAAACCTAATTCTGGCCACTGATAATCTCCAATCAAGCTTTTGACTAATTTCTACCAAACTGCACAATTTGGCCTAAAACACTAAAACACATTAAAATCTTCAAATTTGACATATTAAAGTACCAATTTTGGCTAGGGTATCCCTAAATAGGGTAATGCAATTTATGGGCCAACTAACTTTGATCAGATCATTCTAAGTCAAAATGACAATTTTGCACCTAAGTGCTCTGGATTGCTCTTTTCTATCAAATCTCTTGTAAAAAATGCATGAACTTTTTATTTTTTGTTGGTAACATCCTAAATCGGAATATTGTTCCAACACATTTGACATTGATTACCAATTCCAATCCAGTTAAATTTTAGACCAATAACAAGGCATTCTGATCAATTTGAGTAATTTGTACACAAAGTGATTAAACATGCTTAAGAGATACTTAAACCAAATTAGAGCCTAATAAAGAATTCCATGGAAACTTGTTAAATATTTATTTTTGGAAATGAATATTTAATATCTACATCATCAGGTGACCTCATTTCTTGGGAAGACATCCCTAAGCCATAAATGCCACAAATATCAGGATTCATGACTCCCATGCCTCATCAAAGCCCTTCATGCCTCTTAATTGCTCCTCTATCCCAAATATTGATGAGCCTATTTATGGATTTAAATTACATTATTGGATTAATCCTTAGCCACAAATCTCAATCCTAAGATGGATGGTTCAGGTTGATTCTGATCAATCTCCAAAATCTATAAATAGGAGGCCTTACCACATCATTTTTAAGTTATTTTGGTGCAAACTTATCATTCATAAATATCTTCAAGAATCCATTGAAACTAGTGTTACCATGCAAAATTGATTCCAAGCCAAGCCAATCCATAATCCAAAGGTTCCAAGGAGAAGAGGAGATAGCCAAGCCTCCTTTCTTTTGCATTTTAGTTATGTGTTTTATTCATGTTTGTAAACTAAGCTCTCCCTAGTGTCTAGGCCTAGATATGTTATGCTAGTTAGTGTGTTTCTTTTATTTTGTTTTGATTTTGAAACTAACATAATACTAACCATCCTCTCTTGAGCCAAATTATTAGATCACATAGTGGCATGCATGGTGGGACTGGATGCATCCCACACATGAAGAAGATCATTATGCAGCTTTAAAAATTTTATTTGGATCATTAAAACTCTTGTAATTTGATCTTCTAACTTTTCTTTGCCATTTTTATTTGTCATGGTTTTATAGAATAATCAATGTCGATTAGTAAAACCATCATTAGTTGGATAGTTGTCATTGATCACTATTGGTATAACTGATATCAGTTATATAACCGTCATCAATTAGTAAGTGTAACCATCATTGGTCATATAACCGATGTCGGTCACTATGTTTTTCTTAAAACATAAACCCGAGAGCTCCTATTTTGAATTTCATTATTTAAAACTGAAAATAGCTTCAAGGGTATAGGACATGCTAACATTTTTTTTGTAGGACCAAGCTTGACATTTGCTAAAAACATGTTTAGATCACCTTTTGCATGCTTAAAAATGAATTAGGAACATTATTTTTGTGCTTAAAGTAACATTTAAGGTGCTTAAATAAGTGTTTATAGCATTAGTTTTCAAATCTACAACTAAGACCAAGGGGTCAAATAAACTCACCTTTCCAAGCATTTTTATATTCACTTAGTTGTTTAAATTAGATTTTTTGTTTGGCAAAAAGAGGGATGTTGCATGTATGCTCTTCCATTTGTTCCTTTTAGGGAACCCTTGGAATTTAAAGTGCCATTCCTATTGAAAATAGCCTAGTCTAAGGCTTAGAAAGAAATTCATCTAAAACACTCCCCAAAAAATCATCAAATTTTAGGTGACCTTAAAAATAACCCTAAAGTATTTCTATTTCATGCTTTCTTTATTTTTATACAAACTTGGCTTGATATGGGGATGTCATTACCTCCCATGAGTTATTTAGGGAAGCTTTGACTTGAGGTTTCACCTCCTAACATTGATGTCATTTGGATCCTAATTGGAGTTATACACAAGACATAGTGGCACTTTGTAAATCGCACTACATTAAGTGAATAACAAGATGTAGTGGTTGTAAAAAGGACTAGAACTTTTTGTAACAAGCCAAGTGATACGAACCCAAACTATATGCTTTTATTTTGCATTGTTTGGCATGAAAGTCATTGTGAAATTTATTCCCCTAGAAATTTTCAAAAGCTTGCTATTTTATTCAAACCCACATTGTCATACCCTTGATAGGATTTGGATGATTATACTTAGTGTATTTTGGTCATTTTTACTTGGTATATTTTGAGACTAAAACTTGTTTGTTTGTTCATAATCCATGTCAAAACAATGTATTTGAGTTGAGGAGGGTAGTGTTATGCTACACAAAACATGTCAAAACCATTTTTTATTTAAGTCTTTTGAAGCATAACATAGATCACATCATTCAAGCATGCTTATGCCATTATGCTACTCAATTTATTTCAAGACTTGTTTCAACTTGTGCCAAAAAACATTTGTTTCACACCATGTCACATAAGTTATTTGGACCTTGTTTATGTGCCATCATGTTGTCTGATCTTTTCTAACTTGTTTGATAAAATCCTAGTCTTCAACATTGAGTTTTCAATTATCCTTGTCAAGTTTGGATTCAAATATTGATTGATTTCTATTTAGGCCTCAATTCATGGGGCTAATACACTGATATTTATTTTTTGGGTTACATAAATTTAGTTAATTAATTACCCAAATTTGAAGACTATTGATGATTTGTTTATTTAATGTCTATCTCATCATTGTTTGTCCCTTTATTTGGGAAAACACAGTCTTTTTTCAAAGATCCTTTTGTCTTATGCCTTATGCCAACTGATCATGTTTATGTTTGATTCCATGTGTCGGTTATATGTCAAAGTTGATTCCAAACTTGTTAGATTAAATCAAATCACATTATACTTTGTTTCAAGTCTAGATTTTGACATCATTTGACCAAAAGTCTTAGCATATGCCTATTTGTTTAAGCCTAGCTTTTGACTCTACATTTGAACAAAAGAACTAGTAACATAACTTTTCCCTTTCCTAGTTTAAACCTTGTTTGGCACACTTTAACCTAGACCTTTGACATGATAGTTTTTATTCAGACACTTGACCTTTCGTTTTTATGACATTTGACATTAGACATTTCATGTTAGACTATTTTATGTCAAGTCTTAGCACAAATCATTTTAGAGATACAACTCCACTTTTAGACCATATTGGAAATACAACTCCACCCCTTTGACCAAGTTAGACCAAGTTTGAAACATTACCCTTTGGACATATTTTTTTAGATTTTGTAGAACTCCAAGCCTTTTTGTTTGTAGATCTTTCATCATTTATGTAGATATGTATAGCTACACCTATGGTGGAGTCATGTATAATCTAGCTTATGATAGAATGGATACAAAAAATTACTTTATGGCTTTACTCAAGACCCCAATGATGATAATATGGTTTGTGAGATAGATTTCTATCCACCTCATAATAATAATTCATGGAAACAAAGTCATGAAACAACTTTGGATCCAACTCAAGACCTTGGTTGGTATGAAGAGGATTATGAGGAAGAATTTGAAGACCTAATTACAGATAATGTTATTTGGGATACAAGTCCATACCCTCTTTACAATAATTAGTACACATAAAAAAGTTAAGAACCAACTTATGATCCCACTCATGACTGGGGTGATATGGTTTATCAAGAGGACTTGGATGTTTTGGCTTGTGAAAGTAATCAAGTTCTATGACATCCTTTTGTTATTGGATCATCAGTTATCCATAACCCTCCTTTGGATTATACAAGATATCAATCTCTATAATATCCAAGGAATACCATTACCATTTTGATATTTCATCCTTTAGCTTGTGCAATTAATCAAGCTCCACAACACCCCTTCATCATTCCAATACCTAGTCCTTTGGCTTGTGCTAACAATCATGCTCCATAATGCCCTATCATTACCATTTTAGGAATTCATCCTTTAGATCATGCAAGCAATCATGTTCCCCAATGCCCTACCATTATCCAACCATAAGTCATTCCTCATCCAAAACCAATCCCATCCACATCTCAATCTATCCAATCCTTCGAAGACCAAGCTATGTTCAAAGCTAGTATTTTCTAACTCATTAGAAACCAAAGCCAAGAGAACCAACCAATCTAAGATTTTTTCGTTGAACATACAATTTATGATAAGTCAACCTATGATGAATCACCTATTGATCCTATACCAGTTGTTGAGGAGTCTCACTCTGAAAAGCTAGTCTTTGATGAGTCACTTCTTAATGATTATAACTACCTTTGGGCAAATCATTACCTTGAACATATGCCTATTTTTCAAGATCCACCTATTGACAAACCAGTCTTTGAAGATTTGTCTTTTGACCTTTTTCCCATCCTAGAGAAGTCTCACTTTGATAAACTAGACTTAGTGGAGCCCATGATGCCATTGTAGGCTGTTACTTATACAAAACCAAATATTCAACAAGACATCATTATAACAAAGTACCCATCAAATGAAGAATAAAATTTAGAGTTAGGTTATATTCTTGAACTAACATTAGATTTACCATCAAAATCTAAATCAACATCAGTCACAACATTAAATTCAGAGTCCTTTGAGTTAGAATTAGATTCAAAAGAAGAATATATTCATGGTTGTTACAACATTGGTTATGCATGCCTTACAAATCAATTTCAATCCATTTGTGATCCTTCTACTATTTTTGAGGATGAGTACTTTATATTTGACACAAGTTATCCTAGTTTATTCTATGAGGATTGTATAGCCTCTCCCCATTCCATTACCATTCCACAAGACATTAACATCAACCAAAATAGATATATCATTGGCATTCCATCTCCCACAAGTGTTGATTGAGATCGATAGAATCACACTTTGTTGAACTTTATCCATGGTGACATAGAAATTGAAGAAGAGAAAGGAAGCTAGGACCACATTCATATAGCATAAGAACACTCTCCTAGTGAAACCTTTTTGGAGGTGCTAGGGGATAATCAAAGTCAGAACTCAGCATCTTCTAGTAAAACTTTTTTGGAAGTGCTAGAAGATAGTCAAAGTCAAAATTCAACATTCCTTAGTTAAACCTTCATGAAGGTGGTAAGGGACAATCAAGATAACTTCATTGGTGAAAACCTCTTTGAGGTACCAATAGCTGAGCACAAAATTTCTTCACTACTTAATGAAGACAAAATCAAAAATCAAATCAAAATATCTTTCAATCTACAACCTAATCAGATGGTAGATAATCTCAAGATTAAAAAACAAAAAAATATGGTGGTCTTATAGAGAGAACAAGTCTTTAGCCCTATCATAACCAAAAATATGTCAAATCTAGCATCAAAAACATTATGTGTGACTAAAATTCTTGATCTTCATTTATTTCCCCACCATTACACATTCTATTATCATCTACCATTCTATTTCAATATCAAACCTATCATCTATTATTTGTCCTTATTTACCATCCATAGTTGCACTTTTCTTTGTAGAGGCTATAAAGATACCTTGTCTTGATGTTTGAAGGAATCAAAATCAATGACCAATGAAGATCACAAAAGAAATATTGACAATCAAATCTATAGCCAATTCTTGATAGAGCAACTATTTAGATGAGGTGTGGGCTAGCAATTAACATAATCAAGTATTTTGTTTATATCATTTGTTGATTAGGATGTGCATCTCCCCATTAATAGGAAAAACATAATAAAAAACCACACCTAGGCCAACAACATGTACCATACTATTTCACATTTCCATGCCATTACTATTATTACATATACTTTTACCATGGTCGCATATCCTTCCATTCACCCCATCACTTAGAGGCAAACCTTCTTACCATTTTATACATCTTACCATTCCATTCCTATCTAAACCAAAGCCTATTTTTAGTCATCCTACCTAATCCTATTTTGATCTTGGTTCATTTGGTTCTTCTCACACCTTTTATAGGGGGATTATAATCAAGTTTCAACAATCAATCTGATTCATTTTTATAATGATAGTCTATAAAATTAGTATGATAGTTGATCTGACAAGATATCTTTCATCCTATCAAGTTTGTTTATGTGAGCCTAATTATAACTACCTATGGGCAAATCGTTGTTTGACTAGTATTGCTACTAATTATAACCACCCATGGGAAAATTAGTATCATTAACTTATGCTATTGTCTCCTAGTTGTAACCACCTATGGGAAAACTAGGGGAAACACTTGTTTATCATGTATTACTACATCACCTTGCCATTATTATTTTCATTTGACTGGCCATTTGCTGGATTTGAGAACTTATTGGGACCTAATTGGTTTTTCCCCACCTTTTATGTGGATGGAATTACTATGACTTGAGGTATTTTTAGGACTATGTGGGTCATGCTCAATTCATGTTGAGGTCACCTCAGTCCCCCTTTCCATACACTCTCACCATTTTTTGAGTAACCTAAGCCAAATGCTCTCATCATTTTTCAAGTAGGTATCTTGTCATTCTTTAATGAGTTAAGATACCACAAAATTCTAAAAACATTTGTCCTATCTAAGGCTAGTCAGTTATCCTCAATCTACCTTACTGGGCCATGGCCATTATTAGGATGCTTTCATTTGCTTTTATTTTTAGGCTTTCTATTTGTTTATTTATTTTAAGTTATTTGTTTTTTTATTTGTTCATTTGCCTATTTGTTTGATTTCAACATTTTTGCTTTAACTCAATCTATATGTATGCATTGGGTGATTCCTTATAAACATTATTCGTGAGTCTATCCATCTTCATACGCCAAAATTGCCATCATGGTTTTTATCATTGGTGCATTGTTTTCACTTAAATATTAGATATCGAGAGTCAATCTTTATGTATATTTTAGCCAATTATTCATGGTGTTCTATCGTGATGCCTACTATCACATGTTATAGAAAAAATAAGCTTCACAAAGGTCTCTAATCAATAGAGCCATATAAGTTTCTCCTTGGTACCTTGGAAAATCCTTTCACCCATCTTGATCAAATCAACCCATTGCCCATTGTAGTTGTACCATTGTTAATAAGGATACTCATCTCCTTATTAGTAGGTACAACTGAATCATATTCTATTGATCAATATTATTCTTCTATTCATCTCTTTAATAATTTTTTTCCCACTCATCTTTAAGTTATATTCCAAGTTATATCCTTGAGTTATGCTTGTTAATCATCCCTAACTATGGCACCATCAGTTTTAGCCAATCCAAGTCCTCTTAATGATTATAACCACCTATGGTCAAATCATTATTTTGATTTTTATTCCTGATTATAACCACCTTTGAGAAAATTAGTATCCTTTTTACATCAATGCATGCAAGCATTTACTCATTTGGATTAATCTCAACCATGAATTAATTCCACCTTTCTTCTTATTTCTTTTCTAAGAACCATCCATCAACAAATGTGACAACCACTCCCTCGAGGGGGTATCATCATAGGCTTCCCAAAACCATTTGGATATTTGTTCTTTAATCATCATATTCTTGTTGGCATACATGCCATATCTCATTATTTGAGAAGACATTGCTTTGCCTATAGTTTGTAACATCTTCCTAAATATGGACAAACTATAGACACCTAATTCTGGCCATCGATAACCTCCAATCAAGCTTTTGATCAATTTCCACCAAAATGCACAATTTGGCCTAAAAACACTAAAATACATTAAAATATTTGAATCTGACATATTCAAGTGCCAATTTTGGCTAGGGTTATCCCTAAGTCGAGCAATGCAATTTATTGGCCAACTAACTTTGATCAGATCATTCTAACTCAAAATGCCAATTTTGCACCTAGGTGCTCTAGATTGCTCTTTCCTATCAAATCTCTTACACAAGATGCATGCCTTTGTTATTTTTTATTTTTAACATCCTAAATGGGAATATGGTTCTAATGCATCTGGAATTGACTTCCAATTCTAATCCAATCAAATTTTAGACCAATTACAAGAAATTTTGATCAAGTTGAGTAATTTGTACACAAAGTGCTTAAACATGCTTAAGAGATAATTAAACCAAATTAGATCCTAATTAAGAATTCCATGGAAACTTGTTGAATAATTATTTTTGGAAATGAATATTGAATATCTACATCGTTAGGTGACCTCATTTCTTGGGAAGACATCCCTAGGCCATAAATGCCTCAAATATCAGGATTTATGCCTCCCATGCCTCATCAAATCCCTCCATGCCTATTAATTTCTCTTCTATCCCAAATATTGATGAGCCTATTTATGGATTTTAATTACATAATTGGATTGATCCTTAGCCACATATCTCAATCCTGAGATGGATGATTTAGGTTGATTTTGATTAATCTCAAAAATCTATAAATAGAAGGCCTTACCACATCATTTCTAAGCTATTTTAGTGAAAATTTATAATACAAAAATATATTAAATAAGCCATTTAAACTAGTGTTACCATGCCAAATTTATTCAAAGCCAATCCAAGCCACAAGCCAAAGGTGCCAAGGAGAATAGGAGATAGTCAAGCCTCCTTTGATGAAGACTTCATGAGCACAAACCGGGAAAGCCACTACAATAAGCATTTTGGGGCATCTAAGGAAGGTAAAAGAGGGTTTCTTTTGAATTTTAGTTTTGTGTTTTATTCATGTTTTTTAACTAAGCTCTCCCTAGTGTCTAGGCCTAGAGATGTTATGCTTGTTAGTGTGTTTCTTTCATTTTGTTTTTATTTTGAAACTAACACAATACTAATAATCCTCTCTTGAGCCAAATTCATAGATCACATATGTCAAGCACATGCATAAAATTGCGTAGCTATATATACATGTAATTTGGATACAAGACCCAATTTCATAGTGTCTTTGTCATGCTTTACCACAATTAGTTCATTTTTGTACATTTGGATAATTTTAGACACTTTACATTAAAACTAGACTCTTCACTATATTGAGACATAAATTTCCTCATAATCACTTTAGTTTTGTTAGTTTTCAACATTAGGATCATATTCAATCACCCTCTATTTAGTTTGATCTCTATTCTAACTCTTTTAACCCACTGGGTATAGTTGATTGTTTAATGATTTTGACTGGGTCATAACTCATGGTCCACCGATTGTTTCCCTCACCCCTCCAAGTCCTTTATGCCTTATATTAATTCTTCATTCATTTATTACTAATTAATCACTTTTTCTAAGGTTCCCTTATTTCTTAAAATGTCCTAGAGAATATTATATATACAAATATAGCCATATTCATTTATAAGTCTAAAATTCCTACTATCCAAATCTATTATAATCCAAATATCTTATGTATAATCATAAAGTCTTATCAAAAGTTTTGAACATTTTATCAAGAAGCCTACATTGCATCAACATCAACCCAAGTCTTTTTTCATCACATCATGAATGAATATAAGGTCATAGGGAAGCATATAGTTACGTTTTATTATCTATGGAGGTGACATGAGTTTATTTATCTTATTTGGATTAGGAAAACTCACAAGCACTAGAACTACAATGAGATATGATTCTTTTATATGTAATATATGTAGTTGTAACCCCCAAGAGAGAGGATTGAGCACTAACTGATGCACAAGTTTAACTATTGTAACATTATGGGTAATTAGGTCTAAAAATGAGATAAATTACAAAAATTTAAGACCATCAATTTTATGAAATTAAGCAAATATCATGATCATCATCTTTTTACAAAGTAACATAGAAAATTTGAGAATATAAATTCTAACAAAGGTCATAATTATAGATCAAGGCAAAAATATATTAAAATATATACTTTTTCAAAATTAGTGGTTTGTCAATTCTTTCCCCTTCTCAGATCATAATTAGATTTCAAGATTATAGTCTACTCACTCAGTGTATTTATAATCTTAGAATCTAGGTAGTTTATGGGTATGTTTGTTTCATTCACTCACCTCTCTCTCTCACCATTACTATTCCTTATTCATATACCAATCATTTTTTATTCATTATTTTAGGAATTAAATCAAATCTTATTATTTTTAGTCATTGTATTACCTTAGATCTATAAGTTTCCTTGGTTTTAACATGTGTGTAGTGTAATTAACCTAAAAACACAATTTATTAAAAATAACATTTGTAATAGATGAGATAATATATACATATTTTTAAAAACATTAAAAATATTAGTTGTATTAACTATATGTTTATATATCTAATAGGAATATAATTTTCCTTGATACAAATCATAGGAATCAAGCATACATCCTATAGTGTCACAATCATCTAACTAGTCATAAACTTGAATGTGCAGGTGTCATTATTCAATCACTTGCCAACAACGTGAGCATAATATGGTCAAAACACTTTACAAGTGTGCATGCTATATGACCTAGGATAATCACATCAATGTGTTCCCATTCAACATAACCTAGATATATTTCTCTAATTATATTCAACATGGTGACATGTAATATCTCCCAAAAGTGTATAGTATCAACTAAATCTAAAATAATAAAAAACCACAAAAATATAGATCTAATCAATATCTGATATCAAGAATTAGGCAATTGATCTAATGAATATCTAATCAATGATCTTGAAAGGTGTCAAGACTACTCCATACACTCTTGATATGTTATTTTTAGCTTAAAAAATTATTTGAATACTGTGTTTGAATTATTTTATTCTATTTCCTCACTCTTGTTCACCTTTTATAAACTATGATATATAAAAATGGATAATGAAAGTATTTGGGGTGTGCATTATGGTTAGTAACCAATGTGAATTAACTAGCATTCTACTTGTAATGACCCTTAATAATAACAAATATTTTTATAAATGAAAATTATATAACATAAAATAAATTTAACAAGGGATCCAATAGTGTTCCACAATAAAATAATAACTAAAAAAATGATAATACTTTAACAATTTCTTAAGTCAATATTTTTCATACTCGTTGTTTAAATGAATTATAATACTTATATATTTATAAGAAATGGGATTCAAATTTAACAACTAGAATAAAAAAATGTGAAGATAAGTAGACAAGACATAGTTGTGGATATTAAAATTTGTTATTAAGTACTTCAAATGACAATCTTGACACACATTTACCATGCATGACTTGCGCATTAAAATATGGTCCTAAATTATCATTCTCTTACAATTACATGATACTTCATGATTTTTATCCTTTAATTATGTTATTACATACCTATAGGAACCTCACTTTCTATTTCAAATTTACTCACTATCTTGCATTGAAATTACCTGATCCTCAATTCAGTCTACCTATACATGGGTCACTTAGGCTAGGTCAATATCACCACTTTATAATGACCTAGGCATGTTGTTCATGACCCTCTCCTAGTAATGTATAGTTTTTAAAATAACTTATTTCATTAGAGTCAATTAATCAACCTAGCCTCATATTTTTAAGTTGTTGAGAGTAAAATGATATAGAACATAAAACTTAATAATTACATTATTGAGATATACAACTCATGATTGTTGAGTAAAACAATGAATGTGTTTGCACTTCTGAAACTATAGTTGAATAAAATAATTTGGAGTTAAAAAATAAAAAAGATTTTTACTGATAATTCTTAAGAAGACCACTTCTATATAAATATTTAACATTTTAATATAATATCCCAATCAATAACTTTCTAAAAATATAAGTGATGTAGTCCAAGTTAAGTACAATAAAATTGAATTTAAAATTATGTATCATACATCCCTTTCATGTATCCATTTATTTATAAGAGAGTATATATATACTCTGTGGACTTTTAAAAATGTTCATAATATTTGAGAGACTTACTTATGTAAAGGACATGTTTTATTCAACTTAAAATTGTTGTTCTAATTCTTGGTATTGTTACACATAGGCATTCATTCTAAAACTCCCCCATCAACTTCAAATATTTACATTATAAATAAAAAACATAAATAACATGTGATGTTAAATCATACTTATTACTTCATAGGAATTATAATGAGGTGAGCCCTCCTTATATTCATCTATGGATATGTGAGATGTCTTTCACACCATGACAATTGATGACAGAGTCTATAGATCTTTATGATGTTCTTTACATCATGATAGCTGGTAGCATGGCCTCTACAGTGCTTACTAAATATAAGAAGTCACCATACCTCATTTTAATATTATAACCATGGGTTATGACATGTCATATATAGATAAGTGAAAACTAATTAAATTTTTGTGGAAAGGTAGTGCAAAATTATATATGTAAAGTGGTTAAGGAAGAGTTGAATCTTAAAGTAAATTTTTTTGAAGATGAATGTTGATGGACTTATCACTGTAGGAAATATGTTTTATTGGGAGGAATAGAATTATCTAGTACAGTGCACACATTCTTTTCACTATAGATAGGACTAAGATCCTTTTCTTTAGTAGTAGTGTGAAATATCTAACTGCAATAGCCAACCTATCCATAAACATTTATTGATCCCTTCCCATCCTTTAGCATCAAATTATGGGCACTATTTATTTTAAATCCATAATATTTATCCTAACTCCTTCCTCTCTATATGTACTATAATGTTACAAGTCTCAATTAAGGCCTCCTAAGTTGACCTATGCACAACATATTCATAAGTCTAATTTAGTGAAATTAAATACTAAATATATGGTTATCTTCTAAATGCTACATACATATAAATATTTTGTCTATACCCATAAATGTTATATTAGCCTTGAGATTCTAAGATACCATAGAATGTCAAACCTCCTTATATTTAAATTAATTAAAATGATTATATTTACTAAACATAGAGCCTGACTTATCCTATGAAGTCTGAGCACTATAAATTAGAGACACAATTATGGATTTAATAAGTAGATAAAATAATGTCATTAGGGGATTTATCAAGTAGATAAAAATATGTATGTAATATATTAATCTCATTATCTACTTCTGAATATAAGTTTTATATCTCCCAACAAGAGCAAGAATCAATATTTTTGGATATCTCAGATCATTTTCAATTTCATTTTTCCTAAAAAAGAAGTATATTATTTTTTATTAAAATATGAGACCATAGAAGAATTACTTGAATAGAACATACCTATTTATGGATAAATAACATATTTCACAACCTTAAATCTTGACTTATCCTCTCAACTCCAAATTTTTTTAAATTATAAGCAATATTCTAGATTTAGGAAGGAAAACAACATGCATTTATTCATTGTACTCCTTCTTTCTAACAAAAAAATAACATCTATAACTCACTTGAAAAATGATGATATAGAATGATAGGTGTTAAGGGTTATAGCCACATGGTTAATATGGGCTTCACCACAATATTGGTAAGAGGAAAGGTGACCTTATAAGATATGTATTAGTCCTGGTGATTATTAGTTAGTATTATAACAATGAGGAGAAGGCAGTTTAGAAGATGCATGGGGATGTGCCACTCACATATTATGATAATAAAGGATATGTATGACCAATTGTCAATAAAAGTAGATATAGATAGGTGTTCATGCTATGTCTAAGAAATTTTTGAGACCAAAGATCATGAAAAAATGTAAATATAAACACAAAAATTTGATATCAATAAATATATTAAGACTCAAGCGTAGCTCATCAATCAGTTAAATAATGGAAATACAATAAAATTGTATGTTTACATATATATAATACTATGATATTAGTATTATAATATATTAAATATTATTTAAAACTTATTTACATATAATATATAAATTATAAAAATTAATCATATATATAACACTTACATTTTATTTATTTATTTATATATTACAATAATATTCATAATATATTTTATATTTATGATTATAATTAGTATTTATTATATAGACTCCAAAACTTTAATGACCTATTCTCACATTATTGACATTGCAATGTTGATTCAAGTTACAAATTGTATGTGTATCTCTACTACCATAAAATTAATTACCATGACAATAGGAATTGTACAGTCAAAGTTGTCACCACCTTGAAATTTGCACACCCCCTTACAATGGGTGAAATTCATGTCAATCCACTTATTTCATTGAATCTAGGTTTGGTCACCAATATCAATCCTTTGGGGTAAAATATCACTTGAAATTCCCTATTGTTACCCTTCACCATCATCATTGAACTCACATAGAAATATATCACCACTTGCATAACTACATCACATTAACCCATTTAAATAAATTATAGATCCTTTAAGGGTATTTTACACTCAATTCCTATAATTAAAGGGAGAGCCTCCTATAACTTGGTATATAATGAATAAGGTACTCAATGTTAATGATATTTTATTAGTCCTACCACCAATCCCCACCACAAACAAACTATAGATCACCAACATACAAATAAAAATAGATAATACAAATAATAAATATTTATTTCAAATTGCACAGATTTTTGTACCCATTTTTCAAAACTTTCACATCCCATAAACAAAATCTCAGAGAAATGAAAAACCATAGTCTAGACTCCAATCCATAAACTCTTTCAAAACCCATATAAACTGCATATTCTTTATTTCTTAAATAGTATTGATTCAAAAAATTTACAAAATTAGAGATTTTAAAACAAAGGTCAGAAACCCACCTAAAATCAAAAAAATGCAATTAACCCACAAATACTTCAATTCTAGATAAAACATCATTAGATGTTCAATTAACACCACATAGAACATGTGAAAACTTTATTTTTTGTCAAAACATGTTGGCAAGTGAATTATTCATGTTTAAGACAATTGTTGGTTACATTTTATAATTTTAATGCAATATTATTATTGAACAAATTTGACTTTTAGGTCAAATTGGGGCACCCCTAGGTAAAAAACTTAACTTCTAGATGTTTTATGGGGGCCTAATTTATTTTCATAGGGTGTATTACATGTTATTTGATGTTGTTTAATGCACTTCTATCCTTAGTCATAGTTTTATCAACCTATTTATCTTTTTGGGTCATTTATTATGCTTTTAAGGGTCATTAATGTAAGTGGCATGGTTCCCAAGGTGACAAGTGTCATAATTTAGTTTAAAACATCTAGAGGTCATTATAACTATCAGGGATGTTAGCTACATTAGAATATTTCAAGTTGTTTAATTGAAATTGTAGAAATCAATTGAAAAAGGGAGAAAATGGCACTTGTATGGCTCATGGGTAAGTGTGCCAAGTGGGAAAAGATCATGGATGGAATATTAACCTTATTAAAACTCGTCAAAATGCTTGGTTTGCTCTATAAGTTCCATTTTGAGGCCAAAACCATTCTATACCTTCCATGGTTTCCTAGACACATAGAAGTGACTTGCAGGTTTTTGCTTAAGTATGAATAACTGGAGATGTTTAAATTCAAATTATTTTGTAAGGTAATATCACAATAAAATAAATTAATTTAAATATAAATATTTTTAATAATGGTGGCCTTTTATTCATGAACCATCCTCATGAAGTTGACTATACTTTTTAATGGTTGTTTCATGCATCTTATAGGTTTTGCTCTATTTTGGTCAAATCCATATGAACCAGTTGGTGATGTTGGCTCTATATTATTTATATTTCCTTATTATATGGTATCCATTATTATTTCCATGTTTCATAATGTTTTTATGAGCAATTTATTCCATGATGTAAGAAGATGCCATCATGTGTAGCTTTAGCTAAAGTATTTATTCTTTGTTGAGTGTTTTCTCCTATAGGGGTATTATATATCTAGGAAATGGTATTCCACAAGTCTCTAGGTCATGTTTCCACCTCATTACATGTTTTAGTTTCACCATGCCATACTTTGAGTAGTTTTCAAGCTTGTTTTCCTCCATTGTCAACTTCATGCTTAGCTTCACTTGTAGTCACATGTATGGGCTTGTTTATCTTGTTCCTAGAGTTGTATTCATGGTGTATCATTTGTTTAGATGATAAAGAGTTGAAGAGAGTCTATTTATATTCTTAAAAATGGTTTAATTATGGTCATTTGTCCATGAATCATACTAAAACAATCTTGAGATGCCCTGATTGCTCTTATCCATGCATATATAGGTGATTATCAGATTGGATGAGGTGTATTGAATCTAGTTTCAAGGTGTCTAAGAATAGAGGTCATTTTTTTAGAGTTTTAAATATATTTGAGATATTTTGAGGCTATTCATCACCAATTTTTTACCTAATTCCATGACCTACCTATGTAACACACCTAATGCATACCTACAAGGCTCTTACTAACATCATGTTGATGTGTGGAAGAGTGAATGTGTGTTCTAACCTATTAGTCTTTTTATAGGTGCATTGAGAGGTTTTATATAATCATAATAAGTTTATACACATGTATGGTTTCATAATTACTCATATCTAACTCATTGTTGGTGTTACAAAGCATCCACGTATAGGTGGTTGAGCAATGTACAAAAAGCCTACATGAGGAGATAGAGATAACTTAACACATTTTGAAGACCTTAATATAAATAATAAGATTTGAAAATACTTGTAAAGTTCATAAAAGGTAAGGAGTGTGGAACTATTTTGGGAGATGAGACTGGGTTTATGAAAGTTTTCCCTAAAATTACAAAACAAAGACCAAAGAGCTTTTTGTAAGTATCCTAAAGCATGGTGGTATAGGGTCTTAAGACATTTAATTAGGTGTATCTTATAGCCCATATCATATAATATAACAATTAAAATAATTAAGATAAAATATTTGATGGAGATATGTTTATGAAGGCCTCAAATATGTCTAAAAAATCACTAAGGTACTTCATTGAAGTCTACAAGCCTGTAAGAGCAAATGACCTTTTGTTACTTTGAGAGAGTAACATTGAACATTACGATGGATAAGGTAGTTTCAATATATGATATGAGGTATAATAAAATTTAAGAAATAAATGATATATTTTATTGTTCCCTTGAAACCCCTGTGACTATCTATAGGTGTCTCTTGTATGGACAATGGACACCTACAACAAGGTTAGATCAACGACCCCAACTATGATGCTAATTTGATGTTTTGAGACCCTAGGAAGGTGATTATAGAGACAATAAGGTATTTTTTGAGAAATAATGAATAAAAATAGTCTATTTATCATATTTATGAGACTCTTTTGAGGTAATAGACACCTACAAGGGTCAATGAGAGCAAAATGTCTCAGTCAATAGGCAAAAAGCTAGTGTAAGTGTGGTTGTAGGACATGTGGGTGATTTTAATTTTTGAGAGGCATGTTCTATGAAATTTTTAGGTTTAAATTTAGTCTTAAATATTCATTAAAAATCCTCAAATAATCCCATGAAACCTAAAATGAGACTTAGAAAATAGGGGTTTCAGTCAAAGTACAATAGGGTACCCAGTTTTGACTAGAAGTGCATAATTGGCCCAAGAGGGAGTTTGGGTGATAGTAAAAACATGTATTAATATTAATAAAATTAATGGAAACTTAATAAAATATAAAAATCATGTAAAAAACCACCCAAGGGTCCCTTTTACCCCTATGTGCATCTACAGCCACCATGTTGCAGTCTTGAACATGAAGGTAAGAAGAAGACATGAGGGTGTTTAGTCTAAGAGAAAGCTATTAAATCAACATAATATTGTTAATTATTTATGTATGGATTTATATACACACTATATTACCTATTTAATGTGTCCATACACTCTTCCTTACTTGGGCAAAGCTATCAGTGCATACATGAGTCAAGAAACCTCTTGGCCCAATAGATGAACATGTGGAATCCAAAGAAAAGAATGTTTTTGAATAAATAAAAAGATATAGTAGCATTATTTGGATATTTTAAACATTTTATATAAGAATAAAATCATTTTATTGTCTTTTATGGGTCACTCTTATGAAGTTTTGAAGAAAATGAAATAAAATGGGCTTTTAGAGGCCTTTTTTGGACATTTAGAGTTGGTTATACACCCAAATCATGGAATAAAGAAACAAAATTTAGTAAAAAGGATCAATAAGACTTGGAAAATATCCCAAAATATTAAATTTTCCTACTGTATAATGGATATACCTCACTATTTTGTCTTAAAGGTCAGCTAGTCCAAGCAAATTAGGTTTGGCAATGTGAGCTAGTGAGGGCACAATGAGTAAAATCCCTGATATGGAGCATTTTAAACCCCATGAAAACATATAATAATTTTTATGGAAGAAAAATTTATTTTTATGGAAGAAATATATAAATATTAAAACCCTTAGGGTGACCAAATTTCTCATACACACAGTGCAACATGGTAAACTTCCATAAGGCATAGCTAGCAAATGAGGAAAGAGGATAAATAAGGTTCCTTGGAGGGTTGTGTAATTGTGTTCTAAGATAAAATGGTATTTTAAAATTCTTAATAAACCAAACTACCTATAGGATATCAATCGTAGCATCCAAATCTAACAAGGTGCCTATTAGACATATTAGGCTTTGAGAAGGCCTAGTGCCAAATGGTAGTACAACTTCATTTCTACCAATTGGTGGACTATCTAGATGATTGAGGCATATTATGGAGGTGTAAATACACATTATTTAACACATATTATGTACATAAACCCATTGGAAATCCATGTATATCTCAAAGAGAACACAAGTATGCAGGATAAGTAAGGACAAGCTTTGAAGTGTTTTCAAATGGTCAGATATTTTCTAAAGTTTTGCATGGGAAAAAAAGGGATTAGGATAATTTATTAGGTTCACTTGTCATAAAGTTTTTATAATTTTTTTGTAGGTTCAATGTCCAAGCTTTATGAACAAAGCTTAAGACCAAAAACTGCCTAAAACCCTACTTAACCCTCAGCCAGGACCTGATGGATAAAATAAGCTTGGAGAGCTATCCAAATGACATATTTAGGAAATGAAAGATATTGTATAATTAATATTAATATCTTAGTATATCTCCCATAAATATTAGATGTATGGAATTGTATGGACAACATACAAAATAGGGTATTTTTTACCAATGTTTGTGTTTTGTAGGTTCTAGGAGGTTTCAAAGGATTTAATCAATTTTGGATGAAATATATAGACTTTATATAAACCATAATTTTAATTTTATTCTTGGTAATATCTTCTAAGTGTCCAAAAAATTGCTTTCATCTCAACCAGTAATAACTAGCAAAGTGGACACAAGGGTGAAAACTCAATGTGTGAGCCTTTTTAAAACATGTCTGATACCTATAAGGCCATGGAGAGTCTTTAAAGGTGTCATTCATTCCCTCCCATGTATTTTCATAGAAAAATTAAGGAATTTTTGAGTCTAAGTGTGAATGGCAATAAAAAGGAATTTTTTAGACTATAGATAGTGATGGCTTCCTTCTAGAAGTTTATAGATGAGTAAAAATGCAACCAATGCATGGAGATGTATTATTGAAGGCCTTACCTCTTATTAAAATCATAATACCTATCCATAGTTAGTGGTGGGATGTTCAAATAATTTCAAATTATGAAGGCAATTTTATGAGCTAAAACTGGGAGTTTTATGCCATTTTTAATAAGTTTCATGACTTGTATGGATGCTTGGTCTTATTAAAATTTCATGGTTTATCACATATCTATTCATAATATAATTTTAACCCATTTTATAATATTTAAAAATTTCCAAGTGACCTTTAGACTTCCCTTGCTTTGCTCATATCTCAAAAGCTATAAGTATTGACCCTTTTGGCTCTTTTTAGCAGCCTCCATTGGTTAATGGTCAAATCCTAGCCAAATTTTTACTTGAATGAATATTTAAGAAATAAAAAATTAATTTTTACTACTCACATGTTGTAAAATTGGGTGTTATTTCAATCTTGTTGGTCTTGACTAGTAAAAGATGATCTTTTCTAGCATGTTATCCTTGATTACTCTCCAAGTGTGCAAAATATTGATTTTTATAGGTCTTTTTTAGTTTATTTTTAAGCGTAAGAGTGTATTATAAGTGTTACATGATTTTATTCTCTCATTTAATCATGTATGACCATCCTAAGTATCAAAGACCTTTTTAAACCTAGCTCATGAAACAGTGATGTGATAATGCAACTTGAATTGTGAGTTTTGTATGAAAGGAGCCTTGTTTAGTTCTAAGTATTATAAGTTTAGTTAATAGGAGGAAATAAAATATTGGTGCATCAATTTTTTTTTAGATTTATTAGTTGTTTTATTAACCCTTTTCATCCAAAATTTATAGGCAAGAAAGTACTTCAAAGAATGCATCAAGGGAACTAGCCCTTCTAGAGATTCATCTCAACAAATTGTTACCCACAACAAGAGATATTTTTCCATTGTGACACTTTGATGAGGAGATGTAGGAATATCCTTAAGGGGTGAAAATCCAAGTGACAATGGGTTTTTGCATGTCCGATGGGACTCTAAGTCCTAGAAGATTGTCTAAGACTGGTGTTAGTCTTGGCATAGTTACAACTACAAGAACATCTACATTCAGTACCTAGTGACTCTAATAAAATTTCTACTCTTTGTTTGTTTATGATTCCATAATTTCCATGCCAAATATTACCACTAGGTTTTCTATTAAAATTATACTCTTTGAGTTTGTGCAATTGCCTTTGTATTCTATCAAAAGTTTTAGGTTTGTGAATACCCATCCTTATTCAAGAGAGTTGGTGTTTAAGAAGTATAATTTCTTGGTTATTTAAACCCATAATACTCATATTTTACATTATAATATGGCTAGAAACCAGCCTTTTATACTTTTCACTGGATCATCTCCTTTGAATCTTGCCCATTATGACCATATTATAGGAGCAATGCTTAAGATTTTTCCATATTTTAGTGGAGAAATTCCTATTACTACCATTGAACATATTAGAAACATATCAAACTTCTAAAATATACATAATATTACCTAGGAAAATTTGGCTATTAGGTTATTGGCATTGTCTTTCAAATGTAAAACTTTGGATTGGTATAGGACTCTACCTAAAAATTCTATTAGTTCATGGGGTGAACTAGGAGATCTATTGACTAAGAGGTTTGGAGATAAGAGTGATCATATATCACTAGTTGAGAAATTGACCAATATGAAGAGGGAAACATGAGTTTATGGAAGATTTTAACACTATATTTCAAAAAACATGGGATAGGATCCTAGCCCTTGTGAGACCTACTCCAAACTATGACTTCTTGTACTATCTAAAGTAATTTAATAGTGATGTATCCATTATGGTCCAATCCATGAGTGGAAATACACTTCTTGTTGCCTATGATATATCCATCAATGTTGAGAATTGTCTTGTTCAAGTAGGGAAGATTTCTCTTAGACCACCAATGCCATTATTCCCTGATTTGTAGCCTCCTAGTCAAGTTGAATTACCTATTTTGGGTTTTTTTCCTAGTTAGGAAAGGTCTATCATTGACACCACAAATGAGATCCATGAAGTCAAGAGTTTTATCTAAAGTGTTACTAATGAATTGGTTACCTCAAAAGGTAACAAGCTCAAATTTATAGACCTTATCAGCTCTATAATCAATTTGGATAAGTAAATAAAACTTCTTTTCAAGGTAATGCTCAAGTACAAGGTCAAATCACTCAATATAGACCTTACCAAAGTTATAATACTAATGATACCTCTTCTTAAAAATCTCTTTTTCTCACTCAAAACAACTTTGTTCAAGAATAACCATGTTATTCCTCCTATGACTGAAATCAATGCCAAGTTACATATGCCAATGAAATTCCTAGTCAAGACATGAAAATAGAAAATAGAATGGAGAGTGAAAAAAAATCTTATTATACTCTCATAAATCATTTGGAGGGAGATTTTTGTGCCATCAATCATTTGGGGAATTCAAGCAATGTGAACACTAGTGTGTCCTTTAACACTAGGTCTAAGAAGAGGGTTATTAAAGAGATTCAAGGGGCTAATCAAGGACTTATTTTGACTCTTACATCATCTAAAATTTTGGGTGGGTATAAATTATCCAATAATGTACAAGAAAATTATAAGTCTATGAATGTAAGGCCTACCCATACACATCCACCTCCACAAGCTACACCACAAGGTACTAGTGCTTTCAAATAACCTTCCAAGGTAAGCAATCCTTCTTAATGTTGTGGACCAAATAAATAATTTTCACATGAATATTTAATTATGGGATTCATTAACAATACATATACAAAAAGACATGATTCAAAAGTAATTTCAAATACTTGGTAAGCAAGTTGGATCATCTAGGAATGATAATGTTGTCTTGGTAAATGGAACTCAGTCCATTGATAAAAAAGTGAAGAAGACTGATAAGAATCCTCATTTTTACCTATCCTTTATTATTGGTGATTTCCTAGTTAATAATTTCATCATTGATAGTGGGGATAATACTTCAATTATGCCCAAGTATATAATGATTATCTAGGCCTCAAATATGATCCAATGGCTAAAGAAGTTTTATAATTGGATGGATCACCAGCAAAGACCTTGGGAGTAATCAAGGATTTAAACTTGATTTTACATGTTTGTCATAATTTTTCCATCCCTCATGATGTGGTTGTGGAATATTTACCTCCATACTTTTCTTTGTGTTTGTCGAGAGTTTACAACTAAGATAGGTGGATTTTTGGTAGCCAATTGGTTGTATATGGTTTTTAGGATAAAGTATGGTATTAAAGTGAAGATTGAATCAAAGCCTATCCACCAAAATCACTTAGAGCCTTACATGCCTAAAGTGTAAAATGTCAATTATTCCATTATTCACGAGGAATAAATTCACATAGATCAATCTCCAACATCTTCTCTTGAAGGAGTTTATGATTTGTGTTTAGAAGAATGGGGAAATGAAAATTATGAGAATAATCCTTACAAATTAATAGAGTAAGTTGGTCTTGGAGTATATTTCATTGAATATTTCATTCCAAACTTGATGAAGCCACGTGAGAACATGGATATTTTATGGAAGCTTTTCTTTGATGGGTCAAGAAGCAAGATTTGGGTAGGTGGTGGAGCAATATTGGTTTCTCCATCCAAGGAAAGGTACTATTCTAATTTCAGATTTCATTTATATTGTAATTGTAATGTGGAATAATATTAATCCCTCCTTCATGGCCTTGAGTGGGTTAGGAAAATAGGTGTGAAAAATTTGCAAGTGTATGGTGATAGTGAACTAGTTGTGAATCAAGGGGTCAAATTTTGACAAAGAACTCTTTGATTAAGTATTATAAGCATAGAGTGTGGGATATAATTGATTATTTCCAAGTATTAAACATCACATACATCCCAAGAGAGGAAAATAAACATGTTGATATGTTGGCAGCAATTAGAGATTAGTTTGATATTCTAAAGGGGATAAAAGAAGATAAGAACCAGCCACATCTCAATGTGATTATAAGGTCCTCCATACCAGATAATGTCACTAATTGGAAAGTGTTTGATAGTGACCAAAAAATATAACTTTTTATACAAGAGGAGGCTGAGTTTTCTTCCAAGAATTATTTTAAACTATAAAAAAAATATGGAGAGCAGATTGTACAATTGAAGTCAAACAAGCTCCCTAAATACCTAGGCATACTTGAGAGTATCTTCAATGATTATGACCAGTTGAAAAAAGAAAAGGTAAGAATGTATAATAAGAAAGAAAAATATGAAAAATTAAAAATACTCAAGGATAAGTTGCTTAAACTTGGAAAGGTATGTACTAGTGAAGAGAAACATGCTTTCATTGAGTTATGCAAGGGATTTTTTGATGTCTTTACATGGGAATATAGTTATTTGAAGGGATTTGATCCAAACTTAGCTCAACATACCATAGAGAAAGATGAGAATTCTAAGCCTATAAATCAAATACAAAGGTTAATCAGTCCTAAGATTGAGCCTCCCATGAATAAGGAACTAATTAATTTGATTGAGTCCAAAATCACTTTCCTTATTAAGTATTCATCTTGGTTGGCAAACTTAGTCCCTATTAGGAAGAAGAATGGGGAAATTGGACTGTGTGTTTATTTTATGGACTTGAATATAGTTTATTTTAAGGAAAATTATATTATTCCTTCCATGGAACAAATTTTAAATTTGTGATAGGTAGTGAAAGGTTTTCTCTCTTTGATGGATATTCTAGGTATAATCAGATTTTGGTAAAGGAAAGTGATCAAAATAAGACAACCTTTAATACTAAATAGGGCACATATGCTTATATTAAAATTAATTTTGGTTTGTCTAATGTTGGAGATACATTTAAACATGTAATGGATATGGATTTTTAAGGACTAATAAATGACATTATGTTGGTGTATCTTGATGATGCCATAGTTTTTTTCATAAGGATGCAAAAGATCACTTGAATCACATTAGGAAGATTTTTGAGAGATGTAGAGAGTTTGGATATATCTTAACCCAAATAAGTGTGTTTTTTTAATCCATGAAGGAAAAATTTTAGGACACATTGTCTCTAAGAAGGGCCCATCCATAGGTCCTAAAAGGGTGAGTGTAATCTTGGCATTGGATTTGCCAAAACACAAGAAAGGTTTGAAAGATTTATTTAGGAAAATTAATTTATTAAGGAGTATCATATTTTATTTTGATAATTTATCCAAGCATATAACTTATGTGCTAAGGAAGGATGAAGTTTTCACTTAGACAAAAAGAAGGAAGGAAAGTTTTGAAGAAATTAAACAAGCCATTGTCCAAGCTCCAACTCTTGAAAGTATTAATTTATCAAAGGATTTCAACTTATATACCTTTGTAAATGAGGAGGTAATCTATTCCATGATTACTAAATAAAATCAAGAAAACTTAGAGCAATGTATTGCCTTCTTTAGTCAAGGTTTGGAAGGCTATGAGGTAAGATACACTTATGTTGAGAAGAAAGTACTTTTACTTGTTATAAGTCTAAATAAGTTTAGGAAAATATTATATAACAATAAGATTAACATATTGGTACCTCATCCTAGTGTCAAATACTTTATTTTGAGAATATATTTAAATGAAAAAGGGCTAGTTGTATCACAAAAGTGATGGAGTATAATGTGGAAATCAAGACATCCAAGCTAGTGAAAGGAAAGGGTTTATGTGAGCACCTTGCTTCAGATTTAAAAGAACAAAAAGAGGTTTTTTTAATACTAAATGATGACCCTATGATATATGAATCTTCATCAATGATGAGTTAGACACAAGATGTGATCCATTTTCTTCAAACTAATGAGTGTCCATAAGGCCTTGATAGAGATAGAAGAACATACTTTATATTGAAATCCATTACTTATGTACTTGTTTATGAAGTTTTGTTTAGGAAGGAATTATCAAGTGTGTTATTGAGGTATGTTGAATTAGATTAGATTGAGAAAATTCTATTTGAGTTTCATGATGGACTAGTTGGTGGTCACTTTGCTCTAAGAACTACAACTATTAGGATTATGAGAGCTGGATACTTTTGGCCTAATTTGTTCAAAGATACTAATGCTTGGGTAAGGAAGTGTCAAAAATGTGTTCTCTTTGATGGTAAACAAAAATTTTCTTCCTTGCCTCTTCATCCAGTTCATGTTGATCAACCCTTTATGCAATGGGGTTTGAATTTCATAAACCTAATCAACCCACCTTTTAGTCCTAGCCATAAGTGGATGTTGACTACTATAGATTACTTCAAAAGGTAGATGGAGGATATATATCTCAAGGAAGAAAATGAAAGTTCAGTTCTAGAATTCTATGAAGGCATAGTGATAAGATTTGGATTTCCTTCAATAATAATTTTAGATAATACATTTGCTTTCCTTGGGATGAAGATAAGTGAATGGTATTTGAAACATGACATCTATCTAAGTACTTCATCCATTTATTATCCGTAAGGGAATGGACTAGCTGAGTCCACCAATAAGAATCTAATTAGGATCATAAAGAGAATAATGGAGGAGAACAAATGACTCAGCATTCTAAGTTGAAGATAGCTCTTTGGGCTAATAGGATCACCCTAATAAGAACCATTGGAAACTAACCATACACACTTATTTATGGGAGAGAATATATAATACCTATTTCACTTGAACTAATAGCCTTGGATCTCACTTATTAGCTAGAATTGATGGAAAATGAAAGCATGGAAGTCTGGTTGTGTGAGTTGATGGAGCTTGAGGAAATAAGAGATCAAGCTATGAAAACTATGAGAGCTCACCAAGATAAAACAAAGAGATACTTTGACAAGAAATACATGCCAAGGTGTTTCAAAGAGGGATAAATTATTATAAATTGAGATGAAGATATGGATAAACATAGAAGACACATAAAGTTTGATGCTTTGTGGAGTGGCCCTTATGATATCACCCAATGCAAGCAACACAATGCTTTCCAAATCTCAAAGTTAGATGGAGAGGAGATTCATATCCCAATAAATAGGATATATATCAAACATTTTTACTAAGGTTCTCCTTTATCCTTGTACATAGTTTGTTTTTTCTTTGTATTCCCTAAGTTCTTATGCACATATGTGAGCTTTGGCTTGTGCCTTGCTTTGTCTTGTGTCTTGTGTTTATTTCGTGTGGTGTGGTTTTTTGAATATTTTAGGAAATTCATTGCTATTTTTATTCAATAATTTAATGAATCATTTGGCTCTTGGAAAGATAAGGCTATGGGTCTTTAGTGTAGCAAGCATACTACCTCCATGAGTCACCAATTTGCTGACCAAATTTGGCTTTTAGGTCAAGTTGAGGCACCCCTAGGTTAAAAAATTAAATTATAAATGTTTTAGGGTGAGATAATTTATTTTAATTGGGTGTATTACATGTTATTTTATGTTTTTTAATGCACTTCTAGCCTTAGTCATAGTTTCATCAGCCTATTTGTCTTTTTCGGTCATTTATTATGTTTTTAAGGGTCATTAATGAAAGTTGAATGGTTCCAAAGGTTAATAGGTGTTTTTTTTAGATAAAAAAATATAATAGGTCAATATAAATATCAGGTATGTTAGTTACACCATAATATTGTAGCTTGTCTAACTAAAATTATAGAAACTAACTGAAATAGGGAGAAAATAACATTTATATAACTCATGGGGAATTGTGCCACATGGGATAAGATCATGGAGGGAATATTTAAATTATTAAAAGTAATAAAAGAGTTTTTTATATTTGTAAGTGAAATTTTAGGGGCAGAACCATTCTACACCTTCCTTGGTTTCCTAGACACACATTAATGACTTGCAGGTTTTTGCTCAGCACAGACAGCTAGAGATGTTTCAAGTTAGATGATTTTGGGAGGTTATATTAAACTTATATACCTTAATTTAAATACAAATATTTTTAATAATGGCATCATTTTATTTATTAACCATCCTCATAAAGTTGACTGTACTTTTTTGGTGGTTATTTTGTGCACCCTATAGGCTTTGCTCTATTTTGGTCAAATCCATATGAGCTAGTTGGTAATGTTGGGTAAAAAGGATTTTTAATTACTTATAAAATAGTAGAAATTATTATTTACATGTTTCATAATGTTTGGATCAGCAAGTTATTCCATGATGCAAGGTGTAATCATGTGTAGATTTAGCTAAAGTGTTTTTTGTTTGTTGAGTGTTTTCTCTTACAGGAGTCTCATATAGCTGGTAAATGGTATTTAATAATTATATAGGTCATGTGACCACCTCCTTCCATGTTTTTTTTTCACCATGTCATCCTTTGAGTAGTTTACAAGCTTGTCTTCCTCCATTGTCAACTTAATGCTTAGCTTCACTTGTAGTCATGTGTATGGGCTTGTTTATCTTATTCCTAGAGTTGTATTCATGGTTTGTCATTTTTCCAAACCATAAAGAGTTAAATCGAGTCAATTTATATTATTATAAAGGCTGAAAGTGTGGTCATTAGTCCATGCATCATGCTAAAATAGTCTTGAGATGCCATAATTGCTCTTATCTAGGTATATACAGGTGATTTTCAAATTGGATAAGGTGTATTTAAGCTAGTTTCAAGGTGTCCAAAAATAGATGTCATGTTTTGAGGATTGGAAATACATTTGATCTATTTTGAGGCTATTCACCACCAAGTTTATTCCCAATTCCATGACTTGCATATGTAACATACCTGATGCGCACTTACAAGGCTCTTGTTGACATCATGATGATATGCGGAAGAGTGAATGTGTGTTATAAACTCTTAGTATTGTTAGAGGTGCATTTGGAGGTTTTATATAAGCATACAAAGTTTATTTACATGGATGGTTTCATAATTTTTCATATTTAACTCATTGTTGGTGTTATAAAGCATCCACCTATAGTTGGTTGAGCAGGGTACCAAAAGGCTACATGAGGAGACGGAGATAACTTGACACATTTTGAAGACCTTGATATGATGAATAAGCTTTGAAAATCCTTGTAAAGTGTCTAAAAGACAAGAAGGAGTGTGGAAATATGTTGAAAGACAAGAGACTGGGTTTAGGGAAGTTTTCCCTTAAATGACAAAACAAAGACCAAAGAACTTTTTTTAAGAATCCTAAAACATGGTGGTATAGGGTCTTCAGACATTTAATTAGGTGTATCTTATAGCCCCTAGCATATAATATACCCATGCCATTAATTAAGGTCAAAGAGTAGAGGTAAATAGGTTTATTAAGGGCTTAAATATGCCTAAAAAGGTAATAAGATACTTCATTGAAGTCTCTAGGCATGTAAGAACAAATGACCTTTTACTACTTTGAGAGAGAAAAAATGAAAATTATGATGGCTAAGGTTGTTTTAATAGATGATATGAGGTATAATAGATTGAAATGAGAAAGGAGATATTTGAATTTTTCATTTCAACCCCATGAATCTTTATAGGTGTCCCTTGTATGAAGATTGCACACCTACAACAGGGTTAGATCAATCACCCTAATTATGATGCCTATTTGATGTTTTAAGACCCTAAGAAGGTGATTACAGAGTTAAGTAGGTATTTCATGATAAAAAAGGAATAAAAATAGGATATTTATCATATTTTAAATACTATTTTTAGGCAATAGACACCTACAAGGGTTAATGAGAGCAAAGTGTCTTAGTCAATAGGCAAAAAGCTAGTTTCAATGTGTAAGTGTGGTTGTAGGACACTTGGGTGATTTTGATATTGGAAAGGGTTGTAGTGTTATTTACATAGGTTTCAAGGTAATATTAAATATTCATGAACAAGCCTTAAATGAGCCCATGAAACCTACAACAAGCCTTAGAAAATAGGCATCTTAGTGATAGTACAATACAGTATCCAATTTTGACTATAAGTGTATAATTGGTCCAAGAGGGAGTTTAGGTGATAGAAAAAACATGTATTAATCTTAATAAAATTAATGTAAACTCCATGAAATATAAAAATTATATAAAAAACCTCCAAAGGGTCCCTTGTACCCTTATGTGCATCTACAACCACCATGTTGCAGTCTTGGACATGAAGGTAAAAGAAGACATGGGGGTGTTTAGTCCAAGAGAGAGATTTTTAATAAACATAATATGGTTCATTACTAATTTATTAATTTATATAAACAATATAGGACCAATTAAACATGTACATCCACTCTTCCTTACTTGGACAAAGCTATCCGTTTGTATATAAGTCAGGAAACCTCTTGGCCCAATAGATGAACATGTGGAATCCAATGAAAATAATGTTTTTTGAATGAATAAAAATCTATAGTAGAATTATTTGGATATGGGAAAAATTTTATCTCATCATAAAATCATTGTCTTGTCTTTAAGGGGTCACTCTTAGGAGGGTTTGAAGAAAATGCAAGAAAACAGGCTTTTAGAGGCCTTTTTAGACATTTGGAGTTATTTAGACACCCAAATCATGGAATCAATCAAAATTATTTGGTAAAAAATGATCATTAATACTTGGAATATCTCCAAAAATATTAAATTTTCCTAATGTAAAATGGCTATACCTCACTATTTTGTCTTATAGGTCAGCCAGTCTAAGCAAATTAGGTTTTGACAATGTGAGCTAGTGAGGGAAAAATGAGAAAAATACATGATATGGAGATTTTGGAACTTCATGTAAACATATAACAATGTGTATGGAAGTAAAATTTATGATATGGAATAAATATATAAAGCTTAGACCCCTCAGAGTGACCAAATTTCTCATGCACATAGTCCAATATGGCAAACTTCCACTAGACCTAGTTGGCAAATGAGGAAAGAGGATGAAGAAAGGTTCTTGGAGGGTCAATTATTGGAGGGTTATGTAATTATCATAGAAGATCAAATGGGATGTGAAAATTAATAATAAATCAACCTACCTATAATATATAAATCCTAGTAGCCAAATATAATATGGGGCCTATTAGACCTATTAGGCTTTGATTAGGCCTAGTGCCAAAGGGTAGTACAACTTCATTTCAACCCCTTGGTGGACTTTGTGTGTGTGTGTGTGTGTGTGTGTGTGTGTGTGTATTACATCCCTTATGATGTAACTTACACTTTATAATATTTGGGATGGTGGAAAAATATAATTTTCATACACACATCTTGTGACCTTATTAGAGGATTGTGTCCTCAAACAATGTCCATCCACCTTTTCCCTAACAAGCCACTTGCCACTTTCTCAGGACATTTACATGAAACATTTGAAACGTAGTTTAATATTTTCTAGAAATTATACAAAAATAGTAAACATATTTTATAATAAGGTTATCACATTATGAAGTGAGATTTTTTGTGTTTTTATACATGTATTGCATATTAAACACTATACTCTTCCTCCTTATGAACTGGTCATACCATCATAATTACACATGTATGTGACATGTATAATATTATTGTCTTCTTCAAAAAAGAAATTGAATTTAAAGTATTATTTTAAAATTAATTAAAATTATTTAAATTATTCACAATAATGATCAAATTGAAATGAAATGTGACATCTTTTAATACACTTTGTAGCATGGACAAACTAATGTTACAAGATAAAATCTTAGACCTCAATGTCTTATCCCCACCCACATCAACAACATTGCATCATTAATTCAAGCCACACATCATATGTGGATACCTATCATAGTAATATCAATTATCATGATATCTTTGTGCACCCTTAACAATAAAAAATGGCCATTCAAATATGCCTCCACCTTTTAAACTACAGACCCCTTTGCAATGGGTGATGGTCATGTAAATCCAAAATTTGCCATGGATATATTTATAGTGTTTGATAAGGGCCATTTGGTATATGATATCATTATAAATACCTTATAAATTACCATCACCATCACCATTCATCTCATCTTGAAATATTTCATTAATTTTCTATTTCTCAAGCTCACCATGAAATTAAATATCCCCTCCTTGTATAAATCATTTCTTTATCATATGAAGAAATACACAAGTAGATAAATAGATATATCATTTCAATTTGGTAGTTAATTCATCCATATGATTAGAATAATTATTACAGTCAATACAAAACAACTATTACCAGTATATTCATCTTCAGTTAAAAAATATTTTATGTGATGGAAACTAATTGTTATTAATAGTTGACTAAAAAGTTTTAAAAATGTTGTATGTTTAAAACTTTCATACATAGCATAAGAAAGTGGTGAAAAATGTAGTCAATTTTTTTGTGCATCAAAATATACCTTTCACATTACTAACCGAGACCCTAGATATTCTTAGGATATTTAGATGATAATTGAAAATAATGGGAATCAAGTGGTAAATGGTAAGTGAAAATAGTGGGTCACATGCATGGTATAAACTAAAGCAATTTTATTTCCTTAGTTTTCCCCATACCTCACTCTATTTTATTCTTCTCAAAGGTGAGAAAATAAATTTGTTTCATCTACTATAGTAAGGAAGATATATATGTGTAACAAGGAAATTATGAGGAAGGTAGTGGTGATTAGTTATAGGTGGAGGATGGGAGTGCAGACAGAGGGAGGAATGAATGAAATGGGGTAGAGATAATGGGGATACTATAGAGTATATGTCTATTTTTTTAAAATATTTAAATTTTTAGGGCTTCCATTTTTTTCCCTTATAGTACCTATTGTCACTTTGAGTTTCAACTTTTGAGGATGTGTTTTAGGTCTCCTATATCAATTGACACAATGGGAATTCTCTAAGGTTATGGGTATAATATAAATAAAAATAACCTCCAAATGGGGTTGGATCCATTTATTCTACACCTATATTATCACTACACCTACTCAAATTACAATGAAAAGGTGAAGAGAAAGTTGAAAGCAAACATAAAAAGGGGATGATGCACCAAATTTTAGGTCTCCTCTTATGGTATATGAGTTGATAACAAATATAAATAAATTTGAATCTAATAACACAACTTCAAACATTTATCTAGCACAAATATTTCAATATGGAAGTTGTAGTCAATAGATCAACTAAGAGGGGCAATAAATAGGCCTAGAATGAGTCACTAATGAAGATTTTCCACACTTGAAATTTGAATAACCACTTGATACACACCAAATGACCTATAAAAAGATAAATTACTCAAAAATAAGAAATAATGAAGAGGAAAAGTACAAGGATATTGAACATCAACACTATCATTCATCAACAATTCACCATAAACACACTAAGTATGAGATGAAGGAAAAACCAGTTTGTATTCACTTCAAAATCAACAAAAAGAATCAATTTTATAAGGGATTCATCATAATGACTTGGAGGATCATTTTACAATCCATTCAAGGCCAAATACATAGAATAAAGGAGAACATAGAGGTTTAATATGTGGATTAATTCTATTGTGACTATCATGTATCATGAAACCAGTTGCAATGCCAAAAGAAGGTAAAGAAATAGTCTTATCATTAATCCTCAACATGTGTTGGCTTGGTCTGATGATTATCTCATAAAAAGTGTCATATAAATGGATCTTATCCTCTTTTGACTTATATTTACCATTTTTAAACTATCCATTCTTGATTTGAGGAGTTACAATTTATTATCTCGACACATAGACTACTTGGCCTTCCTGTTTGTTATCTTCACACATGGACTACTTGACCTTCTTGGAATCTTTCCACACCATTATTGAATCTTTTAATGCACCTATAATATTTTTTAGAATGAAAATTGAGACTTATACATCTTCATACTTTATTTTTGTCATTGTAACCTGTAACTTTCATTTCTAAGCTTGTTTGATGTAATAAGAGGTAGTGAGGACAAGTTTATTTCATCATCCAAGACCTAGTATTTATTCGAAGGCTACCAAAACAATTTGTTAACCTCATGGATATATTATAGGATATAATGTAACTTATTTTCAGACTATATACCATATTTGATAACTAATGTGTCACTGTATTAATTTTCTTAGGAGTTCTTGATAGCATGTTGAACTATCACAAGGTATCTTGAGAGACTTTTGATGGAACTAGTCTTTTATACTACCATAGGATAATTTTAGAGGATTATAAAAGGTGACTAATATTTAAAATGTCATAAAATCACTCACTACCTGAATATACATAGTATGGAGTGGAATATCTCACTATAATCTTGAAAGAGTTCTCAGAGGATTGTATTTATCTTTGAGAATACATATTACTTTGACATCAAAAATTTCCTATGTGTTGATCTCTTCAATCCTATCTATATGCATTGAGTTAAGCTTGTATATAAATTTTATAACATCTTAATTATGTCACTTTCATGTCCACATGGGTGTCATGGGTTTTCTTATTGCAATTGATAACCTTAGAGGTCTACAACATTACTTTTTTATGCAACCCAAAAGACAGTCTTCAAATGGATTGGTTTAGAGACTTAAAACATGTTATAACACCATGGATATTTATTAAAATTATTTTTTTAAGGTAATTAAACCTATACACATGATTGAGAGACCTCTTTGACTGGTCAAAAATACCTTACTCACTCAAACACCTACAAACAGGGTTAAACTATATTTTTGCAGCCATTTCATGCATTTCTCCTCCACATGTGCCAAGATAATTGACCCAATATATTACCTTTATGTGTGAAGGAATAATAAAGGTTTTTTAAATTCATTTAAAGTTCATTATAATCATTTAAACAATCATTCTCAGTCCTTGAGCTCTTTAAAGGTAAAAAAGGTAGTTTTAGGTTTTTATCTTGTTAATGATTATTCATATAGTTGAGCCTCATAATTAAATTAAAAATTAAAAAAAGATTTATTATAAAAACCATATAATAATACCCTAATTTAATTATTCCCTATGCATCTTCTTAGCAAACTTCCCATGTGAGAAATTTTACCTTCTCGGGCTTGTAGGCCTCTAGTGTGCATTCGAGAAGACTATTTGAGCAAAAGAGTATTATTTCATGTTTTTCTTGGGTATGAAATTAATAATATATTATTTTTTCATGTTATATAAGGTATATATATGGTTAAAAAAAAATTAACCTCTTCAAAATTCTTAAAACTTGCTTCATCCCATGTCAAGGGTTTGTTGGCATTATGACTATTCTAGCCCTAATGGATTCCTTTTGATGATTTCTCCTCATTAAAATGAATAAAATAACTATATATAATCTATTAATGGACAATTATACCTTTAATTAATATGAAAACCTAAATTTAAACACACAAAGATAATCTCTCCTTTATTTTTTTGTGCGTAGGCATATATGTGCCTATTTCAAGCTTGAAACCTATTGTAGACCTATTATTGGATTTGAATCCCCTAATTATTACAAAACTAAATGATATTGAGATAAATATTAAGTTTTTTAATTTTTTTTATAATATTACCAATTATAAAACCTATAGTATTTTTCAAGGAATTCTCATTTTCATCTTGCAAACTTGACACAATCTACATGTACATGTATGAATACCTTATTTATTGCCATATTTTGATCTTTTCATGTTTATAATATGTTTTAGGTTATATGGATGAGGGGAAACATATAAATTAGGTATTATACATATCATATTTTATTACATACCTATTCCTTGTTCCTTCAACACTTGAACCATGGTTAAGATCACTTAGACTAATGGCTTTCATAGCATATCACATGTAACTTTCCCTCAAAAATGATCATGAGTGGATTAATAAAATTTTTGTATGATTTTATAGTGTCCCATAAACTTAAAATTAATTATAAAAATACTATTTCACATAGATTATTCCCCCAAAACATCAAACATGCTTGCCCATATAACTGTGTTTCTTACATTTTCAGACTATTTGCTTGAACTATAACTAGAAAGTCACTTGGGAGGTGAATTAAATCTATTGTAATATGTAATATATAGTGAGATAATAATAAAAATTTATATCATGTGATTTTAACCTTTTAATAATATTTAAAACCTCTCAACAATGTCAAACAACTCCAAAATTGCATCTTCTCAAACCTTGCAAACCTGTAGGTTCACATTTGGCTCATTCATGTACAAAATGACTGATTAAATATGGTTTAGGAGGGATTATCATACCATAAAATATCCCTCAAAATATTTAATTTTCATTAATGATCTCCCAAATGTCTTCAATGAGATAAAACCAAGATATTGGGGTTTTAGGAGGGTTTTAGAGGCTATTAACTTGTTAATGATGTTTCATAAAGCTATGATCCCTAATCCCAAACACATTGCCATGAATTTGAATGGAATATGTGAGTTAAACATCACATATGATAATTTGACCTAATAACTCTCTTGACTTATGAACCAACCTCATGAAAATGACTCTTCTTGATTGTGTCAATGACTTGATGGTGAAGTTAAGTAGTTTTTTGTCTTTGTTGGACTTGGAACTTTTTTTTTCATGGTTTTGACATTTAATATGTTGTATTATTTTATTAATATATTATAACACCAAAATTAGTTTGAAAATACCTTCAATGAGATCTCTTGATCACGTTTGAGGTTGCATAATCACTTTTGGACCTATCTTCATCAAGAAAGATTGCCATATTCTGCCAAAATACCCTATAAGAGTTATGAACAAAATTCCCATGGAGTTAATTTTGGATTTTATGATGGTGATTTAATGTACCAATAACCTAATATATTCCATTCTTGTATTATTTTTATGTTTAGGCATTAGACAATGAACAAAATAATTTTAAAAGTGAGTTATATGTTGGATAAGAAGCATTTTCACACTTTGATCAAGTTTAAGGACATAAAATGATATTTTTAAATGTCAAATGAATCAAAATATCCTTTTTGACCTATATGCATGGTTTTAGACCTTCACACTTGATGTCTCTTAAGGTTATTACATTACAAAACTTCAACAAGAAATATAAGACAAAATAATAGAAACCTTAATATCTAAAAAAGTACCTTAAACTATGTAAAGACTTGAAGATGAATTTTTTCCATCTTAATAACTTTTCTTCTAGCTCCATCAACTCACTATAGAACACTATGCTTCTTAGATGGTCACCACCTCATTATTTTCCTCCATGGTGAACTTATACCTTGTTTTTCATAACTTAACCTTAATATTTAAAAAGTTACCTTAAAATTTGGTAAATTTCATTTTAAAATAACTCTTTAAAGATCATGACATGAAAATTATTGGATAAGAAACACACATAGACTCTTTCATCCTATTAAGACCTTGTTTAGACCTTGATATGACATTCAATACCAAACTATAACACCAAGGCATGACTCTCAACAAGATTGTTTTGAGTTTAGATGACTCAGTTACTTGATTTTGAACAAGCCTTGGTCATGGTTGAATGATTAGTTAACATTTTTGGTGACCTCCTAGGGTAGTCTGGCTATTAAAAATCTAGACTAGTGGCCTTAGACAACCCATTAGGCATAGATTCATTAAACATTGTTTCTCTATGAGACAAAATCTAAACCTGGATATGACATTAACTTTTATTTTTCACACACAAACAAAACAATTCACACACAATAAGTAGGGAATACACATAATAAAGAAACACATGCTGGAATAACTTAGAGAAATAAAAACCTAATATACTTTGTGAAAGAGGGGAAAATTACCTCAATATCAATTCTTGAGGTATATCCCATTGACTAGCATATGTACTTCTTATCCATTCAACTTTGATAGATGAAAATCATTGTGTTACTTGTAATGAGTGATGACATTAGGCCCATTCCATAAAGTGCCAAACTCTATGTGTCTTCTAGGTTTGGACTTATCTTTATACCATTTGAGTAAAATATCACCTTCTTGGCATGCTCTTGGAATAACTCTCTTATCAAAGTACCTCTTGGTTTGAGCTTGATCGGATTCCATAGTATGCATGGCATGATCTCTTGTTTCTTCTAGCTTCATCAACTTGGCTAGTCTAATCTCCATGGTAGCATTCTCTATCATCTCAAACTTATGTGTAAGATATAGAGATAGTAAATAAAGAGAGATGGGTATATTATCTTCTTTTCCATAGAAAAACATTTAGGGTGATTTTCCAATAGATCTTTGAGGAGTGATCCTATCAGCCCATAAGTCTATCTTCAACTTTGTGTGCCATGTTCTCTAATTTTCCTCTATAGTCCTCTTAATAACTCTAATTAGATTGTTGTTTTTGGACTCTTCTATTCCATTTCCTTGAGGATAGTATTTAGATGATTTACTTAGGTGGCTTGCATGTTTCATAACCCATTCACTTATCCTACTACTAAGGAAGTCCATTCCATTATCTGAGATAAATCAAGAATGTACCCCAAATCTAGTTACTATACCTTAATATAATTCTATCAAATTAGTTTAATTAGCTTCATTGAGAAATATAGACTCTATCCATCTAGTAAAATAGTTAGTTATAGTCAATACCCATTTATGACTAGCATTTGAAGGAGGGTTGATCATACCTATGAAATCAAATCCCCACTACATGAAAGGTTATTATAAATAAAGGGATAGAGAGGTAGGAATGAAAACTTTTGTTTTTATATGAATAATTAAAAAAATTTAAAACTTATTCACCCATGCATATGAGTCCTTGAATAATCTAAGACAATAATAACTAGCTCTCATCACTTTTGTTATTGTAATTCTTGGTGCAAAGTGACCACCTGATGGCCCATCATGGAATTTTGATAATACTCTCTCAACATGATCAACCTATAAACACCTTAGGATCACTCCAGTAAGGTCCTTTATAAATAGTATTCCATCTACAAGGACATATTTAATGGATTTTAATCTAAAACGTCTTATTTTAGCCTTGTTTAGGCCTAACAAACACTCACATGTTTGGAGGAATTTGACCATGTCCTATGTATAATTCATCTTATATGGAGATAAAATTATTTTATAGTCATCTTGGAGTACTATGATATCCTCTTTTTTCTCTTTTAAGTCTAAAGATAACTGCTCACACAGTCCCTTTCCTCTCACCAACTTGGTAATCTTGATATGTACATCATATTTCATGACTTTGGTGATCCAACCAACCCTTTTCTAATTAAATTATATTCTAAAAATTAAGTATTTAATTATTTTATGAGACACCATCATAAGTAATTTTTTTTAGATCGTATATTTCTAATTTTTTTAAGGCTTATTATAATAACAAGCACTTGATTCTGTACAAAAGTGTATCTTACCTCATAGTCTTCTAACCCTTGGCTGAAGAAAGAAATGGGATTTTCAAGACCATTTTAATTTTATTATGTAAACATGGTTGATATTAATTCATCATTTACAAAATCATACAATCTGAAGTCATTCTTGAAATTAGGATTTGCAAGTGTTGGAGCTTGAACTATGGTTAGTTTGATAGCACCAAAACTATATCTTCCTTCTCTAGTTTAACTAAAATCCTATTTTTTTTATTTTAAATGGATGTTATATTATTTTAATTATTGAAAAAATAATGTATGAGTCTCCCAATTAAGTTTATTTTCCCAAATATACCTTTCAACCCTTTCTTGTGCTTAGGCAATGACAAAGACAAGATAACACTTACCCTTTCAATATCTATAAAGAGACCTTTATTGGAGATAATGTGGCCCAAAATTTTTCCTTCATGGAATAAAAATACACACTCTTTTGGATTGAGAGAGACCCCATATGGTCTACATATTAAAAAAAAAAACCTAAAATGAGTCAAATGATCAATTAGTATCCTTGGAGAACACCATGATATCATCAAGATAAATCAACACTATATCATTTATAAAACCTTGAAATGCCATATACATATCTCTTTGGAATGTATATACATCATTTTAAAAGCCAAAAGTCATATTCATATATGAATATGTTCCCTATTTTGTTTTAAATTTTATCTTAAGTTGGTCTTTCTCATGCAAAAAAATATGATTATACCTTGAGTAGCCATCAAGGAGGGATAAATGTTTAGAACCTTCTACCATATACAATATTTTATCCATGAAAGGAAAATAATAATTATACTTCAATTCAAATCTATTAAAGTCCATAAAATCCACACACAATATTATCTCTCCATTTTTCTTCTTTATAGGGACTAGATTGGCAACCCAATATGAGTGTTTGATAGGAAAGATGATGCTAGATTATATTAACTTAGTTAATTATTTCCTCATTAGGGGCTCAATTTTTGGGTTGATAGGCATTTTTATTTTGTTATTGGTTTATAATATACATATATCTCTAGTGTGTTGAGATATATAAGTATCAAAACCTTTTAGATCACTATACTCCCAAGCAAATAGATCATCAAACTCTTTGCATAACTCAATGAATGCAAGTATCTCTTCCTTATTACAAAACTTTCCAAGTGATAGAAGTTTATATTTGAATATTAAACTATCATAATTATATTTATTGGTATATATTATTATATTATATTTCTTAATTTGATCATCATCATTAAAAATGCTTTCAAGTGTCACTAGGCCTCTAAGAAGCTTATTTGACCTTAATTGCACAATTTGATCACCATATTATTTCTAAAATTTGGATTGATTTATTGAAGAGGACTTAACCTCTTCTTGGAGAAATAATTATATATTTTTTTCACTATCAAATACTTTCCAATTAACATCATTATCAATAATGGAAGGTCTTACTAATACCTTGACATGTGGTTGGCATCTTGAGTTCTTGACATCATTCATGATATCAAACTGAGCTCCAACTACAACCAACCTATCAACATGCTTATTTTACTTTCTTGGAATGGATTGTATGTTTAATTCCTCAAAATATTCCATAATATCCCACACCCTATGTTTTTATGACTTTATCAAGGAGTTATTTTCGATATTTTAACCTTCACTTGATGAAGAATCATCTCAGTATCACCAAATACTCATAAATACTTCATTCATATTTTCCTAGCCCATTGAAGGAAATGTAAAAGTTCTTCATACTTTGTTGCATTAAAATTAAAATTGAATTTAAATATGAAAGTGGTATAATACCTTTATTTATAAGGATACACCAACATTTCACCACTTATTACACCAATATTTCTCATTCTTCCATCAAAGAATAACTACCTTAATCCATCCATAGACTCACCAAGATTTACCAATATGGAATGAAGTAGCCTTACTCATGTAATAAATACACTCCTAGGCCTGATTATTCCATGAACTTATCTAGATTATGCTCATGATGTTTAGTTTCTCACTCATCAATAATAATACCAGGTATGCCTTCAGAGAAAAAACTAGTTCTTAGTCAATATGGAGATCTCCATCAATAATAATTCAATTAACATTGGATAGCTTAGGCACATAATAATTTATATGATTATTATAAATTGGTTTTTAATCTATCTTAACTTTGGTGCCATATCTAGTCCTAAAAACCATGTATGACTAATATGATGATAAGTATCCCCTAATCTTAGTTGTGAACTCCTTAGATAGACATAGGGCAAAGTGGTGTGGTAGGTCTATTACAATAACATCTTGAGGAATTGATGAAGTGGGGAAAGAATGAAATATAAAATTATACCATTGATGATAAATACAATATTAGTGGTTGTCCCATCCTATTGCAACACTCCTTTGGTGATTGGCTCATATTTTAGACCTAGCTTATCATCCACTTGTTTAGGCATTACAAAGGTCCTAACACCACTATCAATCATATAATTGTGAACCAAAACTCACCTATAATGATGTAAAGATATAAATGAGGAGGCTTATCACTCTTGACTTATTTTCCTCCTTTAGGTTGAGTGTAATTCATAAGGACTGGTCTCTCCTTCATTGTCGATACAGCTATAAGGTTGAGATTATATATCTCCCATTAAAGTAGATCCTTTTATCTAGGAATAGCAAATGTATCCCAAATTTAAATATTAACATGTGCCTTATTAATTTTGTCAAAAATATTTATAGAAGAACTATTAACATTTGGTTGTCCTTTAGGAGCAACAACACTATCTTGAGCTTGTGAAGATTGAGGTAGAGGAATAGTTCTCACATAATGATTTTTTGCATTTATTTAACTTTAGGGGATAAATTAGGCCTATTAGTCCCTTAAGACATTTGAGAAGGTGGAATAGGTACTTGAATTACCTCCTGATTACTTTATATAGCTCTTTTCTTATCCTATTTATTGGCTACTATAGGAGTATCAATGTTACTCATACCTCCAAACTAAGTCATGACACAATAGCCTCCATCTTACTAATTAAAAAATGTAGAATCATGTTTCACTTTCCCTTTATTAGTATCTCTTTATGGTGGATTATCATCTTGTGTAGTTTGAGAATCTTGAGTACCTTGATGAAATTGAACATTTTGAGAAGTTTGAGCACCTTACACTATTGGAGCTTAATTGGACATACTGTTAGAATTTATAATCTAATTTTGAAATTAATCATAAGGAAGGCACCATGACTAATCTTGGAGTATATTGTGTTGATATGGAATAATAACATTTTAAGAGATAGAAAAATTTGGGTTGTAGCTATTGTAGGGTCTACCATTGATGATTTTTCCTTGACCTTGATAGTTACATTGGAAAGGATCTCTATTGGCCTAATTAAAATTATTATGGGGTAGCCAAGGCTTGTAGTGCTAATATTTATGCCTCTTTATTTTTACAATTTCATTGAAAAAACTTTGTATAAGAGTATTGACTTCATGTAATTCAATAGGATGAGTGGAGGTAGCCTTTTATTAATTATTTATTGAATGAATAAGATCCAAAGTGGAAATCCAATAGTTGTATAAGGAGTAGGGGTATAAAATTATGAAAACAAAGACATAGAATGACTTGAAACAATATTACCAACTTGGATAAGACAATTCTCAACTCTTATTACCACCTCATATGCATCAAGCAATGTGTTTCCTTCCATTGATTGAATCATTATTGTTATGTCACTGCTTAAAACCCTCAAATAGTATAAGAAAGCATAGTTTACAATGGGCTTGACTATGGATGGGATCCCATACCATGTATTTTGAAACCTATATTTGAAATCAACCATGAATTCTTGAGGATCCCTCATTATAGTAGTCAATTTCTCTACCAAGGATAAATGATCACTTTTATCCTCAAAAATCTTGCATAATTATTCTCCTAATTCATCCCAAGTGGTAATAGAATTATGCCTCAATCTTATATACCATTAAAGAACCTTCCATTTGAATGAAGTGGCTAAAACTCTGATTCCTTCATTCTCTTATATCACATGATGTACATAAAAAATGTTAGTAATATATCTTATATGCTCAATGGGAGTAGTGGAATCTTATCTAGTGAAATGTTAGATAATTTTAAGGGAATCAATAAAGATATCATCATATTGGGATAGGATTAGAGGGATGCCACCATTGAAAATTAAAAAAGTTTAATTTCTAGGCACTACCATCTTGAAAAATGGAGGTAGATTTTTTTTTTCTATAGACAGATTTGTAGCAACAAAAAATACCTCTTTGGTTAAGGGTGTGTAGTAGAAAATATCCTTTTCTTAGCTGAATGATAATGAAATTATATAAACTCAAAAGGAGTGCCTTTAATAAAATATCTTGTAGTTACCTTTTTAATGATAAATATATGTTAGACTTGAAACTGTAATGCTTGAAAGCTTGTTAGAGTCTCTAGAGGTTGAATGCTATAATAGATTCAAGTATGTCAAGACAAACATCAATCTTGAGAAATCATCTTGAATTTAGATCCCATCGGGCATGCCAAAAAGTATTTTCATTTTTAATTTCACCCTTTTAGGAGGTGTTTTAGGTTTCCTCACTTAATTGACACATGTTTAACTCTCTAAGGCTATGGGTGGCCTATAACTAAAGAGATTTTCTAGAGAGGGATGGTCCCTTGATGCTATACCTATATTATGACTACATCTACTCAAATTGCAATGAAAAGGGTAAGAGAAAGCTAAAATAAAATAGAAAAAGGGGCGATGCATGAAATTGTAAGTCTCCTCTTATGATCTATAAGTTAATAAAAAATATAAACTAGAATGAATCTATTCACACAATTCCAAACATTTCCTGATTATAAGTATTTTAATATAGAGGTTACAATTGATACATAAATTAAGAGGGGCAATCAAGAAGCCTATAATGAGGCACTAATTAAGCTTTTACACACTTAACATTTGCATAACCACTTGATACACACCATATGACCTACAAATATATGACATACTCATAAATATGTAAGAATGAAGAGGATAAACTCAAATGGACTTAACATCAACACTATCATTCATCAACAATTCACCATTAACATACTAAATGTGCGATGAATAAGGAAAACTTAATTTGTATTAACTTCAAAATTAATAACAAGTATCAATTTTAGTTGGGTTTTTTCCATAATAAATTAGAGGATTTTTTACAAGCCATTCAAGGCCAAATATATAGAAGAAAAGAGAAGATAAAGGAGGAAGGTATGGATGAAGTTTATTATCAATGTCATATATCATGAAAATAGTTAAAATGCCAAAATAAGGTAAAGAAATAATCATTTCATTCATCCCCAACATTTGTTGGCTTGGTTTGAAGATGATCTCATGAGAAGTGGCATAGAAATAGATCTTAGCCTTATATTACTCATATTTTACCTTTCAAAGCAACCCATTATTATTTGGAGGAGTTACAAATTGTTATCTTGACACATGGGCTACTTGGCCTTCTTGGCATCTTTCCACACCATTATTGACTCTTTCAATGAAATATCCCAAAATGGGATATTTACTGAAAACACATAAAACTATAAAATCCACACTCTATGACACTAGATCTCTGATACCACTAAAATATCCTTGAATGGGATAATTGTTAAAAACACCTAAAAACTATAAAATCTAAACTCACACTTATGATAAGGACTAAAATATAATATTGACACCACTCAACACATATTTTATAAAACACTCATACTAACATAAATCCAAACTCATAGTCATGGAAATCTACTACACTCGCACTATAATAATCCAACTCAAAAAATATGGAAATACTGATAATATATTAAAACTCTAAAATAAAATAACTCATTTATTAAATAGACACACATACAAATACTTGATCACAATTATAACACAACTATAATTCTTGGATTGAATTACCAGAACTAGCTAGGGAATAATCTTACAACACCAAAACTAGTTATCTTAATAGGGTTTATTTCCTCTAAAATTTATACTCCAATGGGTTTTCATCCAAGGAGAGGTAAAAATAATGAACATAGAGTTCAAACCTTACAAAGGGGGGTTTCATAAGAAAACCAATCATTTTATTTACAATGGAGAAGCTCTCTCTATATAGAACTAATGAAGGGAGAGAAAGAGGAAGGAGAATCTCAAGGAGAGATAAAAATGGCACCACATTCCCATGTTTTCAAAAATACATACTATTGGGGATTGTGATCCCATCTGCACGGATCAAGGGTGGATCACACGATCACCTCTTTCTTTGTCTTTTGGTCACCCACTTCTCCATGTGCCCCTAAAATGTCCTCCTCACTCATACATGTGAGCCCATCTAGAATAGTGCAGTCTTGTCATCTTATTCCATGTGACCCCGAAGATTCCTAGACAATATCTAATCACCTTTTGACTCATTTAAAAGGTCTTCACCTGCAAAAACACTATTCTACCACAAAGTGTGGCACCTAAACTATTATTGTTTTATTTAAGCATATGAGTCATAAAGGACAAAAACATCTTCACGTGCACTAGATAATATAATATATCCTCATATGGGTCAATCCACATCATCCAAAAGACACATACTCATCTACATCATCACCTTCATCACTTGCCACCTCATCATGAATAGTGCTATTGAATACTACACATGAATAGTAACTTGTGAATAGTGTTCTAAGACACTATTAATCCTTTACAACACCCAACTTGGCCTATGGGAATTAAATAGGCTAGTAGTATTTTGAAAATGTCATAATTATGGAAAGGGGCCATTACATCCTCCATTCCCAAAGATTTGTTATCCTCAAGCAATCTAATTCACTTCAAGAATACAAATACTAGGATCCCAAACAAATCTCTAAAACTCTTAACCATGCATCTGCTACACCACTTTAATATGACTAAGTCCATATGACTTATCAATAGTTTTTTATTTAAAAAACTTCAAATTATAATACCCTTAAATATTAGTATTGACATGAAGACTCATGTACTCCTCTCTTGTGGCCACAATTCATGATGCTAAGTATGGCATCAAATTCTTTTCACATTGTTTGAAAGCATTATGAACCATCTCATGTGTAGATGATTAAGTGACCTGAGAAGGTGACTAATATACCATGTCTTATATTTCATCCTCTTCATATGGATTAACCTCTACAATAATCTCCTTGTTTTCACTTGTATGCATAAACTCCACATCAAATTCTAGAAACTTTGCTTCCCTACTTTCCTCCTTCATTAGCAGATTAGGAGAACTTCCATGCTATTATTTAGATGGACTAAATAACTCCAAAATTTTTAATTCTCCAACATATACTTCTCCATTATATTCATCAAATTTAGGATCTTTATGTCCTAAATGTTGCATGTGGAGTTCCTTCATGGGCTATTTACTAACCACTTCTAGAACTAGATATTCTTTGACTTTATATTTCTTCAAAAGAATTCTCTTTGTTCTTAGATCCTCCATCCATGCTAGTTAAACCTTATGATATTTTTGAAATTATTACATGATCTCTCATATATATTCTTTAAATGTATTCATCTTCCTACATAAAAATTAATTTTATTCCCAATAGGTTGGCAAGATACATGGTTTTGATACCATTGAAATATCCCAAAGTGAGATATTTACTAAAAACACATAAAACTATAAAATCCACACTCTATGACAATAAAGTTATGATACCACTGAAATAACCAAATGGAATATTTGTTAAAAACAACTATAAAATACCAACTCAAACTTATTCTAAGGACTCAAATATAATATTGACACCACTTAACACATATTTCAAAAAATGCTCACACTAACATAAATCCAAACTCACAGTTATGGAATAAACTACACTCACACTATAATAATCCAACTCAAAAAAATGGAAATACTAATAATATATTAAAACTCTAAAATATAATTACTCCTATATTAAATAAAAACACTTACAAATAATTGATGATAATGTGATCATAATTGTAGCACAATTGTAATTCCTAGATGGAATTACCAAAACTAGCTAGGGAGAAATCATGTAGTACTGAAACCAATTATCTTAAAAGGGTTTCCATCCTCTATGATTTCTACTCTAATGGGTTTTCATCCAAAGATAGGTAGAAATAATGAACACAAAGTTCAAACCTTGCAAAAGGAGTTTCATAATAAATCCAAACATATTATTTACAAAAGACAAGCTCTTTATATATAAATAATCAAGGGAGAGAGAGAGGAAGGAGAATATCAAAGAGAGAAAAATGGCACCACATTTCCATGTGTGACAAAATAAATAATATTGGGGCATGTGACCCCATGTGCAAGGGTCAAGGGTGGATCACATGATCACCTCTTTATTTGTCTTTTGGTCTCCTACTTTTCCATGTGCCTCCAAAATTTCCTCCTCACTCGCACATGTGAGCCCATATAGAATAGTGCAATTTTTTCATCTTCTTCCATGTGACCCCAAATATTCCTAGAATATATATAATCACCGTTTGACTCATTCAAAAGGTCTTCACATGTCAAAACACTATTCCACCAAATGGTGGCACCCAAGCTATTCCTCATTGTATTATTTAAGCATGTGAGTCATAAAAGACAAAAAAAATCTTCACATGAACTAGATAATATAATAGATATTCATGTGATCCAAGCCACATCATCCACAAGACACATCCTCAACTGCATCATCACTTGCATCACTTTCCACCTCACCATGAATAGTGACACATGAATAGTGCTAGTGAATAGTACATATGAATATTAACTTGTGAATAGTGTTCTAACACATTATTAATCCCTTATAACACCCAAATTAACCTATGGAAATTAAATAGGCTAGTGGTCTTCTATAAATGTCACATTTAAGGAAAAAGGCACATTACATTCAATGCATCTCTCATCTTAGTGAGAATGAAACTTGAGACTTAGACTTCTTCATACTTGATATTTGTCATTAGAACCTAAAAATTACATATCTAATCCTATTTGATCCAATGGGAGGCAATGAGGAGAATTCTATCCCTTCATCCAAGATCTAGTCCTTGTTTTAAGGATACCACAACAACTTGTTAACCTCATGGATATATTGAAAGATATCATGTAATCTTTTTTCAGCCTATAAACCACATTCAATAACTAATGTGTAGGTGTATTAAGTATCTTAGGAGTTATTGTTATCATGTTAAACTATCACAAGGTCTATTGAGATACTTTTGATGGAACTAGTCTCTTAGACTACTCTAAGCTTCTGAAAAGTAGCCTTTTTACCAACCAATTAACTAACTTGATGTGTGGAACTTGATCCACATGGGTTGGGGTAGCTACTAATAACCTAAATTAATTATTAATTAATTATCAACCTAGGGGCATAAGCTTGATAGGATGACTTCAATGTATGTGCAGACCAAATCTTCTAATTTGACTCTTGTTAGACTTATGAAAAGGAATTGCATAAAATAAAGATGCTTGTAAAAAATTCAACATTGCATAAGATAAATTGAATAAATGAAAATATTAAATTATATTCTTCCCTAGAACTATTATGAATCACAAAAATTAAATTTACTTACTCACACACACACACATTAAATATTAACACAAAACTATATAAACAAAACAAATTACTTAATTATACTAATTAGTTGGATCTCTACACCAATTATTCTTGAGGGAGACCTTCTTTTTTAGCATTGAGCTTCAATATGCCTCTTAATAAAAGAAACAACTAACTCATGAATGTTATCTTCATTAAGTCATGTAGCAATTAAAGATTGTTATAACATATTACAATAACTCTTGATAGACTGCTTGCTATGTTCTACACACTCTTAATCTCAAAACAACTTTCAAATTAATTTCCACATATCTTCAATATTATATTTATACCATAGATGGTGGTTTACATTTATGGCCTAACTAGGAATATAAACAAAATATTTTTTTAATGAGATCATTTAGTTACAAGAGCATAAAGTGGTTTTCAATGTTTAAACTCTTCCCAATAGAACTCATTAAGTCTGTTAAGTTATTTACAACCGAAGTTGGTTAGAGATACCTTAATAGAATTAGTCTTGCAATAAAATATTGCTATTAAAACCTCTAAGAGTTGACATGTAGTGGCAGCCTAGGAGAGTTTAAACTTTACTCATATTTTAGCAACCACAGGCTTTATTTATGTCATTAATTATTATGGAAGATTGAACTGATAGTTATATGATCTTCATGTTACTATTCTATCTTTTCATTATATACTTGATATGCTGACATATGATCCTTCAACTATAAGATGATTTCAATGGGATTCATTGGTTGTAGGATGTATTGACTCATGTTTCTTCAAAGGATATTAATGTTTTGCCTTTGAACTTTGTCAAAAAAATATTCTAAGAAATAGTCATATAACAAAAGATAATCATAATTACTTGAATCACAAAATAAAATATCATTAATATATATATATATATATATATATATATATATATATATATATATATATATATATATATATATATATATATATCATGTATTAGACTTGTTTTTAGTAGGAATATACAAGGGATAATCTCAAAAATCACATATTAGAAGAGGTTATGGGTAAACAATAAGTGTTCAAAACATAACATTTTGGGGGCTCATCAGCTTCTTTTCTAGGTTTCTCAAACATGAAGCATAGATTTAAAAGTTCATAAAATTCCTCACTACCTTCATGGACATAGTATGGATTGGAACATCTCACCACAATCTTGAAAAAATTGTTAGAGGATTGTATTTGTCTTTGAGAATGCATATTACTTTGACATCAACAACTCCCTGTGTGTTGATATATTTAAACCCATATGTATTGATTGAATTAGGTTTGAATATAACTTTAATAACCTATCAATTATGTCACTTATGTGTCTACAAGGGTTTCATGGGTTTTCTTGTTGCAATTGATCACATTGAAAAGGTCTGCAACCTTACTTTTCTATGCAACTGAGAAGATAGTCTTCACATGGCTTGGTTTAGAGACTTGAAACCTATTATACCATAATGAATATTTAATATAATGGATTTTTAAGGTCATAAAACCTCTTAAAAATCTTTAGATACCACTTCAACTGGTCAAAAAGACCTTGCTCAATCAAACACCTACAAATAGGATTTAAAATGAAATTTTTAGGCCATTTTCATGCATTTATTCTCCACATGTGCCAATATTATTGATCAAATATATGATCATGAGGTGTGTAGACATAACAAAGGTGATTCAAATTCATTTTAATTGTATTATAATAATTTAAACAATCATTCTTAGTCCTCGATCTCCTTGAGGGTAAAAAAGGTAGTTTTAATTCTCTATATTGTTAACAATTGTTCATAGAGTTGATCCCCATAATGAAATAAAAAATTCCAAAAATTTGGATTATAAAAGTCCTATAATCATCCCATAATGTAATTATACTCCATGCATCTACTCATCTAACTTCCCATGTGAGAAAGTTTACCTTCTCAAATTTACAGGCCTGTAGTGTGCATTCAGGAGGATTGTTTGAGATAAAGAGTCTTAATTCATCTTTTTTTTTAGTTTTAAAATCCTACTATATGATTGGTTAATTATATATAATATATATATATGGTTTCCAAAATATTTTACCTCTTCAAAAATCTTAAAACTTGTTTCAACCCATGTTAAGGGTTTGTAGGCATTGTGACTGTTCTATCCCTAATGGATTCCTTTTGATGATTTTTTCTCATTAATATGAATCCAATCACAATATATACCTTATTCATGGAACCTTATACATTAAATTAATATCTAAACCTTAATTTAAACACACAAAGGTAGTCTATCTTTCATGTTTCTATGTATAGGCATCTAGGTGCTTATTTCAAGCTTGAAACCTATTATAGACCTATTATTGGATTTAAATCACAAAATTATTACAAAATTAAATGATATTGAGATAAATATTAAGTTTATTAATTTTTTTTATAAATTTACCAAGGATAAAACCTAAAAGAGTTTCCAAGGAATTCTCATTTCCATCTTGCAAACTTGACATAGTCTACCAGTGCATATATGAATACCTTATTTATTTTTATCTTTTGCTATTTTCATGTTTGGAATAGGTTTTAGGTTAGATGAATTTGGTAAAAATATTAATGGGGTATTATATATCACATATTTGATTATATATCTATTCTTTGTTCCTTAAACACTTGAATCTTGTTTAAGATCACTTAGACTAATGGCTTTCATATCCTGTCACCTATAGACTTCCCTCAAAGATGATCATGAGTGGTTTTCCTACTATTTTGAATGGTTTTATAGTTTCCCATAAAATTACCCTAATTTATCCAAATCCTATTTCACATAAATTATTCCCCTAGAATATCAAACATGCTTGCCCATATGACTGTGTTTCTTGCATTTCAGGACTGTGGGCTTTAACTAGCACTAAAAAGTCACTTGAGAGGTGAATGAAAGTTGGTGGAATATGTAATGGAGAGTGATACATTGATAAAAATTTATATCATGTTACTTTAACCTTTTATTAATCTTGAAAACCTCTCAATAGTATCAAACAACTCCAAACATGCATCTTCTCAAACCCTGGAGACCCATAGGTTCACATTTGGCTCATTCCTGTATTGAATGCTTGATTGAATATGTTATAAGAGGGATTATTAAAACCTTAAATATCACTCATAGTATTTCATTTTCATTATTGAGACCCCAAATTCCTTCAATGAGAGAAAACCAAGACACTAGAGTTTTAGGAGGGTTTTAGAGGCTACTAACTTGTTAATGATGTTTCATAAAGATATGCCCCTTAATCATAAACCTATTGCCATGAATATAAAGGTAATAGGTTTGGTCAACATGTTGGGTGAATATTTTGTCGGCCAACTAACTAGTGACCAAAATAGTTCCTATCACCATAGCATAGGGAGATTGGTTGTTCAATGTTGCAGGTTTACCACATCCAAAGGGGACAAATCTCTCCTCTCATCAAGGGGAGGTTCCCTAATAAATATGCAGAGGCTATATACTATATATAAGCAGAAAGTAAGACACATGGGTGGGATAAACCATTCATCTCTCTTTTTTTAGAGATGATGGTAATAAATAGAGGAGAAATCTTGGGTGATTGGTGAAGGTACTTCTCTTCTTTTAGAAGTAACAACCAGCCAAGAGCTAGATCCCTTCCTGGATAGTAGAAATCCTAGTGAAATGATAGAAGGTACTTCTCTTCTTTTAGAAGTGCTTGTTCTTGTAAACAATAGGAATCTTTATGGTAAGCAACTGGTAACCAAAAGTGCATAGTAACCAGTAGCTTGAGATGTAGCACAAAGTATCCACCTCGACTGCTTAAGAGTGAAATGTGAAGAACAATGGGGGCACAAAGTCATCCCAAGGTCCTTTACACAGAAATAGAAATTAAACACACACTGAAAACAACCATGTCAGCACAAAGTCTGAAAGTAGCTATTTTCAGGAGACCTTCCTTATCACCTCCACTAGTTCTACTTGTTAAATCAAATAAATAAGAATGCTTTCAGAAGATAGACATAAGAACAATCTCCTAAAGTAGCACAAGCTATAATAGCACAAATTCTAAAAGTAACTTGATTTCTTATTCAATCAAAGAAATATGAACAATAATCTCAGCTCAAAGTCTCAGTAAGGCCTTTCAATTTGGGTAGAGTTTCACTTCTGGTAAGGGGAAGATCTCCTTTACAAATGAGAGATATTAAAATCTTATAGCAACTATGCAAGGATTGGCACATTTTTTCATGGGATGGCCCATGTGAATTTTGATCATTGTGAAGAGGAAGTTGCTTAATAAATAATGCTATGTCAACTCCTATTTTGACTTTAGGGGTTTAAAACATAGGCTGCACTATTTGTCTGCAAACAAGACCACTCCTTCAAGGCATTCACGCAGCTTGTCTACTCATCAATGCAAAGTGAAGAAAAATGGGTTGCACCATTCACTGTTCATGCCTCTTGATGACCAATTCACAGACACTGTGTCAACCATTGGAGTAACTCGTTGAGTCGACACCTTCCTTCACCACTTGGACTATTTTGTCTATTTTTGCACTTATCTCTTTTGCCCCTTTCTGGTTTTGTCTTTTCCTAGAATCTGAGCCCTCGGGCTATATTATTAGCTTTGCTGACTCTTTTGGCTCCTTCTTCAGCTAGTCACTGAGTTTGGTTTTAAGTTCCATGCCACATTTGAAACTTAACAGATATTTCATTACCTTAAATTTGACATCAACGAGGATGTCATTGGTTGACTATTTCAACAGTTCGAGTGGCCTTCTCAGCTCCTTGGTTTGATTTCTTTCTTGCTTCAATCACTTTATTGGTTCAATCACTTTCCTAATCCTTGGTTGAACCATCACTTTCATTTGAACTTGCCTTTGGAATCATCCATGTTGCTTCTCTCTTTACTTGAGGCCACCTTTGAACTGCTTGAACCTGTGAACCATTGAACTTTAAACTCTTTTAGTTCAAGGTTCAATCGGTTCATTGGTTCTTCCTCTGCCCATCACTTTTTCTTTCTAAGCTCTTTGATCTTCATTGCATAGGTTGAACCTTTAAACCTGTGAACTTGTTGAACCTTTTGGTTCAAGGTTCAATGGTTCAATCGGTTCATTCTTTTTATTTGGCTAATTCCTTTTGATCTTCTTGAACCAAACACATTAAACCATTTGGTCGTTGAACCTGTTGAACCATTGAAACCATTGAAACTTTGAAACAAAGTGGTTCAATTGTTCAAGCCTTCTCTTTGATAAGTGTTTTGAAGCCCTTTAACCTAGAAGTAGTTGAACTTTGAACCTTGACGAATGGACTTAACTCTTGCTGATGGTGTTAAACCTTTAAACCCATTAAACCTGTTAAACCAAAATGGTTCAAGGTTCAATGGTTCAATGGTTCAATCCTTGCTTAGAAGCTTTCCAATGAACTCTTTTGGTTGAACCTTGTCATTGAACCAACTTTGAAATCACCTAAGTACTGAGAGCTTGCTTCTTTCCTATAGAGTCCATAGAAATCAACCTGTGAATTCCATAGAACTGAGTTCGTAGTTTTCTCTAAGTTTTCTCTCAAGCCTTGAAAGAGTCTATAGAAATGAGCCTATAGAGTCTGTAGTGTTAAGCCTACAGAGTCCATAGTTTTAAGCCTACAGAGTCTATAGTTTTAAGCCTGCAGAGTCCGTAGATTTCTTCTGCAAAGTCTATAGATTCAAGCCTACAGAATTCGTAGATTTCTGAGAAAGCTTTAAAAAATGAATAACCTAAATGCTCAGAACAATTTTTGAAAGGGGAAGAGAGGATTTTGGTTTGTAGGGCCAAAATAGTTCAAACGTTGTCCCAAAAATGAGTGACATTTTTGGGAACAACAACTACCTCCAATTGGGGAACTTCCCTTAGTTAAAATTTTGAAACAACTGAGGGGAGTAGAAACCAGAATCTCTGGTGCCTTGAAGTATGCCATTGGGTTATGCAGTCATGCTACCCAAAAAGAAAGGCTCTAAAAAATGAAAATGAAAACAAAAAGCATAAAATAGAACCAAAGACTATACAAGTGTACATATGTACATGCAAACTATCTGACACTTCAAGAATTGAAGTGATTCAGATGCTACCCATTATGAGATAATGAAAATGGCATTCCATCCTGATAAACCGATGGAAAACCATTTAGTCCCTAGAGTCGGTGGCAGGTGGATAGAATTATCCACCAATAAACCAATTTTTTGCGTCTTCCTCTTGGCCTTTTCTTCTTTTTGCCCCATGGCAGGACGTGGTCTCCTCTTTGAAAATTGCAGCTCCTTGCTCTCCCTGTGAAGAATTATTTTTGCTAACTTTGGAGTACAACAGTATGGTCCACCACCATAGCTTGTTTTTATACTAGTTTAGTCCAGCACATGCTTTGATTGTCAGCATCAAACTCCTGATAAACCATCAGCTCAGCATCTCCTTTAGTGTGAAGGAGTTTGATCTCTTCATCCTAAGCAATCTTCAATCTGAGCAATAGAGATCTACATCCAACATGAGTGGAATAATATCTGCCATCAGATTCCAAGATCCAAGCATCATCAGAAGCTGATCTTTTATTAGATTTCTCTTTGTTAGAGATGAAAGATCCTTCTTGATTTGTACTACACCCTACCAATTCTTTTGATGCCTGATTTGGATCAAATCCTAGATTGCTAGCCATGGGAATTTGATCAGCTGAGACATGAGCATCCTCTATGGTCAAGGAGTAATTACACCTACCTAAATGCTCAAATAGAATTTGAGCAGCAGGGGCTGACATTTGGGTGACCACAATCTTTGCCTCAGACAGGTCCACACCTACCTCTTCACCAATGTTTAACTGATCAAGATTGGCTTGCAGGGATTCAAACTCAGTCATTTGAATTTTGGATTTCTTGACATGATCAATCATGTCAAATGACTGAGATGGACTTGGAAGAGAAGATGGGAGTTCATCCTTTTGGTTTTTGGGAGGGGGAGGACTGATTTGCGAAGTTGAAGTAGAAGGTGCAGAGATGTTTAATGTACTAACCTTCTTAGAAATCACTGGGTCCTTTGACTGGAAAGGTAGATTTGTTCCCTGCTTAGCAATTACAATTACATGCTGAGTTCATTCATCTGTTCTTTCTTTATCAGCTTGTTGGGCTGACTGATTCTCGAGCTGGGTGAATACTGCATATGATCCCTCGTCTGCTTCACCTTCACTTATGGGTTCATCTTGGAAATTTAGGAAACCAATGTGGGAGTCACCAACTAATTCTTCTTGATCCTCCATGAAGATACTAGAATCATTTTCTTGCTCGAACTCAGGTTGGAAATAAGAAACATGTTCTATTTCTAGATATCCCACTACTGAGTTGGTTGGAGGTGCTCTAAGGGCAAGGTTCCTCTGTGGGGGAGGAAGATGATTTGGTTGCCCTTGACTTCTGGTAGTGTTGCCTTGATATGGCTGATTGGGGAATGTCCTCCTTGGTATATCTTTATATAGAGGAGCAGAAGACATACCTTGTGCCATTTTCCTTTTCAAGGCTAACAATTCATTTGCTAGCTTTTGTACCATTGGGTCAATGGTGGCTATGGGTGAGTATTCAAAAGATGAAGAGGGTTTACCTCTGTTAGGATCTCTCCTTATCTTTCCTACCAAGATAAGGTCATCTTATAGCTTAGTAGCCAAGTCCTGAGAAGCAATAAGGCTAATGTGTCTAGCCCGTCTCAGCAAGAAACTCACTTCAGGCAGCTATGAATTGATGAAGAAACACTTGAGATTCTGAGGTGTCAGCTGGGTGATCATGGGAATCATGTGCCTCAGCTTGTCAAACCTAGCAATGAAGTCCCTCATAGGTTCATGGGGCTCCTTCTTCATGTGTGTGAGCTAGGCTAGCAAGGCATGTGCATCTTCTACAGGCTTGAACCTTGCTTCAAACTTGGCTTTAAGTGTGTCCCAGTCAGTCACTGATTTAGCTTACAGATGGTAGAACCACTCTGCTACAACACCTTGTAGGGTCTCCAGAAAAAGCCTGACTTTCAGGTCTTCAAATGCCACCCTTATCACACCATAGGCTATGTTAAAGGCTGCAATGTGTTCATCAGGGTGAACTCTCCCATCTCCAAAGAATTTGGGGAAGTTATTTCTTGAGCTACGTGGAAGTTCATGCAGAGGTGGAGTTAAATTTAGTGGACCAAAAGAGTTACCCCAAGGGCCTTGAGCCATGATTTGATTATGAAAAATAGGGATAAAAAATTTGGGTGGAGTGGCCAGATTGTTGAACAAAAATGGAAAAGAATTGGCCCTACTTTAGCTTGAGGCTTGAGGCTTCAGACTGTGCACTCTTTTCCAGTAGCTCCGTTTTACATACTAGATAAAATAACAGAAGTGGAGGAAGATGGTAAGGCTATAATGATAATGGGTAAGACATGGAACAGAGTTGCTAGAGTCTGTAATGGATAAGGTTTATATTGATTATGGGTAAGACACAGGTGATGTTTCAATCTAAAACTTGAGGTTCCAAATTGCACAAAATTACTGTGTCCCCAGTAGAGTCACCAAAAACTGTTGGGTGAATATTTTGTCAACCAACTAAATGGTGACAAAAATAGTTCCTATCACCATAGCATAGGGAGATTGGTCATCTAATGTTTCAGGTTTACCACATCCAAAGGGGACAAATCTCTCCTCTCATCAAGGGGAGGTTCCCTAATAAATATGCGGAGGCTATATACTATATATATAAGAAAAAAGTAAGACACAGGGGTGGGATAAACCATCCATCTCTCTTTTTTCAAAGATGATGGTAAAAAATAGAGGAGAAATCTTGGGTGATTGGTGAAGGTACTTCTCTTCTTTTATAAGTAACATTTAGCCAAGAGCCAGATCCCTTCCTGGATAGTAGAAATCGTAGTGAAATGACAGAAGGCACTTCTCTTCTTTCAGAAGTGCTTGTTCTTGCAAACAACAAGAATCTTTCTGGTAAGTAACTGCTAACCAAAAGTGTAGAGTATCTAGAAGCCTAAGATGTAGCACAAAGTCTCCACCTCGACTACCCAAGAGTGAAATATGAAGAACAATGGGGGCACAAAGTCATCCCAAGGTCCTTTACACAGAAACAAAAAATAAACACACACTGAAAACAACTATGTCAGTACAAAGTTTGAAAGTAGATGAATTCAAGACACCTTCCTTATCACCTCCACTAGTTCTTCTTGTTAAATCAAATAAATAAGAATGCTTTCAGAAGATAGACATAAGAACAATCTCCTAAAGTAGCACAAGCTATAACAACACAAAGTCTAAAAGTAACTTGCTTTCTCATTCAATCAAAGAAATATGAACAAAAATCTGAGCTCAAAGTCTCAGTAAGGCCTTTCAATTTGGGTAGAGTTTCACTTCTAGTAAGGAGAAGATCTCCTTTACAAATGAGAGATATTAAAAACTTATAGCAACTACGCAAGGATTGGCACTTTTTTCCATGGGACGGCCCATATACATTTTGAGCATTAGGAAGAGGAAGCCACTTGATAGATAATGTTGTGTCAGCCCTTGTTTTGACTTCAGGGGTTTAGAACATAGGCCACACTATTTGTCTACAAACAAGATCTCTCCTTCAAGGCATTCACATGGCTTGTTTGCTTATCAATGCAAAGTGAAGAAAAATGGGTCGTGCCATTCACTATTCATGCCTCTTGATGACCAATTCGTAGGCACTGTGTCAACTGCTGGAGTAACTTCTTGAGTCGACACCTTCCTTCTTCACTTGGACTATTTTGTCCATTTTTGCACTTGGCTCTTTTGCCCCTTTCCAGTTTTGTCTTTTCCTGGAATCTGAGCCCTTAGGGCTATATTCTTAGCTTTGACGGCTATTTCGGCTCCTTCTTCAGCTAGTCATTGAGTTTGTTTTTAGGTTCCTACCACATTTAAAACATAGCGGATATTTCATTACCTTAAATTTGACATCCATGGGGACATCATTAGTTGACTGTTTCAATGGTTTGGGTGGCCTTCTCGGCTCCTTAGTTCAATCACTTTCTTGCTTCAATCACTTTATTGGTTCAATTGCTTTCTTACTCCTTAGTTAAACCATCACTTTTATTTGAACTTGCCTTTGGAATCATCCATGTTGCTTCTCTCTTTACTTTAGGCCGCCTTTGAACTGCTTGACCCTATGAACCATTGAACTTTGAACTCTTTTGGTTTAAGGTTCAATTGGTTCATTGGTTCTTCCTCTGCCCGTCACTTGTTCTTTCTAAGCTCTTTGATCTTCATCACACTGGTTGAACCTTTGAACCTGTGAACTCGTTGAACCTTTTGGTTCAAGGTTCAATGGTTCAATCAGTTCATTCTTTTTATTTGGCTAAGTCCTTTTGATCTTATTAAACCAAATGCGTTGAACCATTTGGTCATTAAACCTGTTGAACCATTAAACTCGTTGAACCTTTGAACCAAAGTGGTTCAATGGTTCAAGCCTTCTCTTTGATAAGTGTTTTGAGGTCGTTGAACCTAGAAGTGGTTTAACTTTGAACCTTGATGAATGCGCTTAACTCTTGCTGATGGCATTGAACCTTTGAACCCATTGAACATGTTAAACCAAAATAGTTCAAGGTTCAACGGTTCAATGGTTCAACCCTTGCTTAAAAGCTTGCCGATGACATATTTTGGTTGAACCTTGTCGTTGAACAAACTTTGAAATTGCCTAAGTGATAAGAGCTTGCTTCTTTCCTACAGAGTCCATAGAAATCAACCTGTGAATTCTGTAGAACTGAGTTCATATTTTTCTCTAAGTTTTCTCTTGAGCCTTGAAAGAGTCCATAGAAATGAGCCTGCGGAGTCTGTAGTTTTAAGCCTGCAGAGTCCGTAGTTTTAAGCCTATAGAGTCCATAGTTTTAAGCCTACAAAGTCCATAGATATCTTTTGCAGAGTCCATAGATTTTTGAGAAAGCTTTGAAAAATGAAGAACCTGAATGCTCAGAACAATTTTTGAAAGGGGAAGAGAGGATTTTGGTCTGTAGGACCAAAATAGTTCAAATGTTGTCCCAAAAATGAGTGACATTTTTGGGGACAACACAACATACCCTAAAATAATTTTCCCTAATATCTCTCATTATTTATTAACCAACCTCATTAAAATGACCCTTCATGACTCTCCTAGTGACCCGATGGAAAAGTTGAGTAGTTTTTTATCTTTATTCGACCTACAACTTTTGTATTTGTATGGTTTTGAGCTTGAGGATGCCTAAGGAGGTTATGTGTATATTATAACACCATAATTAGTCTAAAAATACCCCTTCAATGAGATCTTTTGATCACTATTGAGGATGCATAAACACTTTTGGATTTGTTTTCATCAAGAAAGATTATCATATTCTACCAAAATACCCTATTAGAGATATGAACTAGATGCCCATGGAGTTTGTATTAGATTTTATGGTGGTGATGTAATGTACCAATAACCTCTTAACTGACTTTCTTGCATTATGTGTATGTTTAGGAATTAGATAATGAATAAAATAGTTTCAAAAATGAATTATGTGTTAGATAAAAAACATATTGACACTTTGGTAAATTATATAGGCTTAAAGACATAATATGATCTTCAAAAATGTCAAATGACTCAAAAGGCCCTTTTTGACCTATATGCATGGTTTTAGACCTTCACACTTGATGTCTCCCAAGGTGATTACATTACAACACTTTAACATGAAATAAAAGATAAAACAAAAAAAACATTAATATCTCCAAAACTACCTTAAACTCTCCAAACACTTGAAAATGCAATGTTTACATCTTATCAACTTTTCTTCTAGCTCTATCAACTCACTATAGAACACTATGCTTCTTGTATGGTCACCACCTCATTATCTTCCTCCATGGATCACTTATACCTTGGTTTCTACAACTTAACCTTAATTTTTCCAAATTTACTTTAAACTTTGATAAATTACATTGCAAAATACCTCTTCAAATATCATGGCATGAAACTGATTGGACAAGACATGCACATAGACTGTATCATACTATTAATACCTTGTTCAGACATTGAGATGAAATTCAACATCAAACCATAACACCAATACATGACTCTCAACAAGACAATTTTAAGGCTAGATGACTTAGTTACCTAGTTTTGAACAATCCTTGTTCATGGGTGATTGATTAGCTAACATTACTTGTGAAAACTTATGGTTTTAACTACTTTCCCTAGTATGGTCTATAAAAATTTAAGGTTTTGATTGCGTTGTTCCCTTGTATGTAATCATGATCACTACCTCTAGATGTCTATGGCTAAGTTGAGGATTGGATGCTTAAGCATTCATAACATGTGATAGAAGTATAAATATAAGAGTATTGTTGCTTAACCCTTCATGCTAAAAAAATGACATGAGATCGATAGTCATGGGGTTCTATGTGAAATACAACTCATGATTTAGAACCCCTTAATTTACTAGAAAATAAAATTACATCTACATAACACTGCTAACCTCTTAATTTCTATATATACATATGTACATATTAATAATAAAAGCATGAATGGTTCATTTTGTGATATATATAATATTGAGGATGACCCTTGCTAAGATGTCATTTGTATAATGACTTATTTATTTTTTCACATACTTCAATTTTTTTTAAAAAAAAAAACCCACATGCCTTCTAATGTTTGATTATTGAATTTGTTTGCTTCCATTAGATATTCCACTCATGAACAAACCATATTTATTCCTTTTATTGTTAATAGTTTTTCTTGAATGTTAATGTGCCTTGTAATAGATTAAGAATAGAGGCTACATCACATGAGAGTTTTTATTATGGATGAGGAAGCTTACTATAATTATAGGTGGTAACTTTACTCCTCTATTGTAACAATAATCAAGAAAAGCTTTGTCAATTACCATTCCCCTATTTGTGGATAATCTAAGTTTGGTTACCAAACCATTTTGGGAATTTATTCTTCAATAAAATTCTCAAAGCTAATTTATTCATGCTTGAAAATAAACTTCTTCCCATATGACCTAAAATTTCAAAACTGCCATCTATAATTGCTTATATGCCTCCACACTATTCCTTTGTGCATAACATCCACTTATGGAAATCTATATAGATGACATATGGGTGAGGCATTGATTTCGAAATAATTAAAGCCTTGTCTAGACAACATTTATTCTGAAATGAAGCTATTCCATGACAACACATTTATGTGCGGATTTTTGTTAACAAATCCATGTGCCTTATTCATACTATTACTTTTGGATAGGATTCAAGTATGTTGTCAAAGGCTAATTGAGTGTATTAATTCAAAAGTTGATAGTTGACCCTATTGTCTATCATGTAAATTTCTTTTGATGGTTACCACTTCAACATTTCCCTTTATATGATAGAAACTATAATTTTTTGGGTCATCAAATAGTAGGCTTTAGAGCTTAAAATTGGCTATGGATTTTAAACTTGTAATTTTATCCATCATTCACTAATGACGATACTTCATAATGAGTTAGAAGATTATATTTTTCTTTGTATAATTTATATTTTTAATAATTATTAGTATTCATTATTTAAATTTTACAAAAATAACTAAATATTGGCATATAGAAATGTATGTAATGGCCACAAACGTACATGGCAGGACGAGGAATCCCATATTAATAACTAAAATAAAGATGTTGATTACATCATATAATTCCACTTTCTTTGTTAAAATTCATTACACATTTGTTTGAATCTGAAATGAACATAGCACTTGATTTGGATCTTATCATAGCCCTTGGCATGGTAGACAATTAGACCTTAAGAGGCTTGTTATGTTAATTGTCAATTCATTGACCTTTACATAAAAATCAAAGGGATTTTATCTTTTGACTTGAAGCACATAAGAACTAAAAAATATTGATGAAACTCACCCAAACCTTTTATTGATTTTCACAAAAAATGACATTATGAATCAATATTAGTAGGGTCATACCTCTCATCATCAACATTACTAGGATAATTTGGCAAATTATAATTACCATTCTAATAACATTGATCATCAAGGATTGACCTTCACTACTGCATCAAGAGTCCATTCATTCCCTGACCTTTACATCAACCCTTTATTCACATTTGACTACTATGCAAGAATGAAGGATTCGACAACATTTAGAATAAATGTAGCTTTTCTCAATAAACACACAAAATGCACGTAATAAAAGAAAATTACAGGATGAAGACAAATCTCTCTCGATGTTCCTTGCACCATCGAGGAAATTACTAGTTTACTTCCCAATTAACAAATGAACAACCAAATAGAACAACTTTGAGTCCACTTAACATTCCAAGACGTGTTGTTACCAGAGGTGGAAATTGCACATGCATCTAGCTTATAACATCTCCCACTTGTAATCCATATATTTGAATTAGATCGAACATCATAATGTTAGGGATATATAGAAATATTTTTTAAACACCCAATTAAACTCATGGTTAACTTAGAAATATTTCCTTAAGGTCAACGAATCAACATCATTGTTTGTACACGCTCCCTAAGTTACACTTAAGAGAGGGGTTGATGTGAATTGTTATTTATAGCATGATGCTTAAGTTTACTTAGGCTAATTTAACTAGTTTTGCTAATAATTATATTTGGAAATGAAAGTTGCACTAAATTCCAAGTTTCTCATCTACATGACAACTTTGACTAAAGTCTAAGTTGCATGCCAACATGGACTTTATGCAACCATTTATATTTATGTAGCTACTTGCATTTATTAAGGCTTCAGACCTCTTCTCCTTTCCCTTGGGAGAGAAAGTGTGAAAAAATAATGAGAGAGTGTGGCAGATTGCTTTTAATTTGATTTGTGTCATAACGTGAATTATATTGTTATATCGTCACATTTTTTTCAGTGTGAATTAATTTTGATTTGTTCATCCTTTGATAAGACTTTGTCCCCATTTTTTTATAAAAATCCTACATTTTGGACGAGCCATAGCCTTGTTTAGCATGGAGTCTATCATACTCCAAACACATTCTCCAAGACCTTGTCAAATTTAATGAACACCAAAACACCATGCTTAAATGCACCGCATCCATTATTATTACCATAAGATCTCCATGAACCAAACACACGAAACAAATCAATTAACATTCTCACACAAACCCTTACAAATATGATTTCTTTGGCAGCCATCATCGAACCTCTTAATGTTATGAAAATAATAAAATTTGGAGGATAATGAAAATACCTCTTCTTAACCCCATGCATGCTCATCACTTGTAAAGCTACAGACATCGAGTGGTAATGTGAACTCAGATATTTGAAATTTATTTGCTAAGATTGTTTTTAATTACCCAAGACACAACAAGCGCCATGAAAACAGCGGTATGGAACGAATGAAAACAGAAGTATTTCTTTGTACGGGTCGTATGCTACCCTGTAGGTCGCTACTCAAAAGTTCTGAAATTTTTTATGAACAGGAAAACCATCACCAGAAATTTAGCAAGCAGAGATGGGACCACAAAACGTTTTCAAAAACATTCAACTAAATCATCGATCATGCCAAATCTGGTTTGAAACTTCGAACAATTTGTGAGGGTAAGGCGGCTTCAGATAAATTTCTGGGGCTCGACCAACTCAGATACAACATGATGTAGAAAGCTAAAGTATGGTATTCGTTTTCTCGCAGATCTTGCCATTTGTTATGATTATTGTTCATCTCATATACGTGTTCAGGACGTCAATGATTTGGTCATGGTTAATGACATTTCTAAACTTTTTACCAATCCAAATAAAAATATAGATAAATGTGTGTGTGTGTTTTTTTAATAAATTTGGTTAAGTAATATGTAAATTAATTATTAAAATGGTTTAAATATTTTAATATATTAGTTAAAAAATTAATGTTATTTGATTGGTAGACAATTTATAATTCAATTCAAATTTAAAATTAATTGAAATATATAATAATCTCTTCAAGATTAATGCCTCATTTCACTAATTCAATAATAAATAATTTTTTTGTGTAAAATAATATTACCAAATTTCAAATTATTATTTGTTAATTGTGTTTTAAGAGTTAAGAATATTATTAAATTTTAATGATAATTTTAAAAGGTTTATGTATAATCATTAACAATTCAATAATCAAATTAATATTTAGAGTGGGAATGTTTCATTTGCTTTGTTAGGGTTTTGCTTATGTGCATTGCAACTACTTTCTCCTGCCTAAAAGCTTTTATTTTATGGTTCTTTCTAGATAATATAGGAAAGTTTCATTTATTACTTCTCTTGGGAGCCTCGCTCTAAGGTGAGCTTAACCTTTATTATGTCCTCTTCTCCATTATGTCTAGTTATTGAAGTCACGATAAGAGATAGTGGAGTTTTGAGTAATGGTGTGCCCACTCAAATGTATAAGGAAGTTTGCACCCAAAGTCTTCTGTGAGGTAAAAAATTTTAGCTTGATTTTATTTTACCTATTATTGAGTTTAACTCTACTAATCAATGGTTAGAATAATTATGTTTAATAAGCTATTGTATTGGTTGTATTCCCTCTAAAATTATGGTCAAATCTTGGGTTCAATCTGTTTATATTGTTCATGGCATCAATCTTGAATGTGTCTAAAATATGACAAAGTTTTTATTTTTGTGACATTTTTATGACCCTACCCATGAAGGAGTGATTATGAATAAATATACCAGTTTGTATTTTCACAACTCCATTATGATTCTTTCATCCATGATAAGGGATTCTACAATATATGAGCATATTACTCTTAAATTCCAAGTCTATTCAAGTTTCCCAGTTTACTGCTACCTTATTGGCACTTCATCACCAAGTTACATCCTCCATTAGTTTTGTAAATTTAAACAAACCTACTCGGTTCTATTCAACTTATCTATAGAAAAGGGGTATATGTTAAAGTTTATTATCAAAAAAACTTGAGGAGTTTGATGATATCCAATTTCCTATGGTATTTGCCTCAGAAAAAACTAACACACATGTCCACTATTGATAACCCTAAGAACACTAATGAAGAAGGGTGGCAATCTATAGGGGGAGGAAAAATAACTGTAATAAGGGTGTTATCAACTAGAAACCTATTAGTAATGCCAAAACCTTTTCAAGCTATGGACCACAAGAATGGATGTTAGATACTCAACCCACTAGGGATTCTACTCAATTAACTCAACCCACTAAGGAGATGGTTTATACTGAAGTTGAAACAATGAAACTTAGGTTTTTCACTACTCCTATGGCTATTAATGTTCTTTACAGTTCATAGGTCTCTACCTAAATAATCTCTCAAGAGATTTATCTATATTTTTTATCTCTCCCATCACATATATTTTATCATTGAGGAGAAGGTAAAAACTTTTATAGTCCTTCATGAGGCTCTATAGAGTGCTCTTGCATCCCTCCTCATTGAGAGTTATGGTAGACATAGATTATGTGGTACAATATTTCGATAGATGGTCATTTAAACCTCAAGATTTTATGCATTCCAACAATGCTCAATTCTTGAAAAATAATTATGAAGACTTAGAGGGCTTAGATTTTAAGCATACATCTCTTGACACATGTAATCTATGAATTGATTCTCATGGAATGTTTGAGGTCTAACAGACTCAAATTGTAAATATGTTATGTGATATTTTCAGAGTAAATTTGAAGAATTGGACATTATCTACCTTCATGAAGTTAAGGTGGTAGATTTCCTTCTTTGTGTTTTCAATAAAGTTATTGGTTTGATATCCTTATTCTAAAGCTTAATCATGATGCAGGCCATGGAGGTGTAATCACATTTATTTCTCCAAAATGGCATTCACATTATGTGGATTCTAGATCTGACCCCATGCATCATGTCATGTGGATGATTTTTAATATTGATAACTACTCATTTGGGATCCTTAATGTATAGACCTTAAAGGATGCTCATGAAAGTTCAAATTTATGGTGGTGGATTACTAATGACCTCTAGATGCCCATTTGGAAATATGTAGGGACTTTAATAGGGTAGAGCAACCCACTAACAAGATCTATCATATTTTAATGTGTTGGACTACAGGCGAAAGGGAATCTTGGATTTTTATGTGTAATAAATTTGAGTATTGTGACCCCAATACCACACGACATCCCACATCTAAAGTTTGGTATACTTGGTCCAATATTTGAAGTGGATCTGATTGTGTGCTTAAGTAACTTGATCAAGCGATGCTTTCCATACAACCTTAATTTTTCTTTGACAACATTTTTCATTTTTAGTAAATCCATGTGATATATTATCATTTTTGATCACTTGCCCATTTGCTTTTGTATCACTTAGTAATTTAAGTGGCCCAAAATTTAAAAAAAACACAAAATTTACTTAATATTACACTTTTGGAGCATAGGTCCATTATCACCCACATTCATAGAGTTTAGAACCTTGTGTCTTGACTAGATAAGTATCCACATTGGCTTTGGTGGTGATTTGACATACTGACTCTCAACACTTGATTTCTATGAATCTGTGGTCAAGAACTAGAAAACATAAGGTGATGTTTATACTTTGCCACCTCCTTTGAGCTAATCCATGTGGTGGTAACACTTAAATAAACACATTTTCATGAGCCTCTATAAAGATAAGTGGTGAATCTTAGGCACACTAAAATTATAGATAATTACAATGTTCTAGGGGCTCAAATCAGAGAATGATTATATTCACTCAAAGTGGGTGACAAGGTCTTTGAGGAACTCTTTCACTTGCTTAAAGTTAGACATGGTAATGAGCAAATTAAATTTATTCAAAATGTTTGTCAATGCCTTACTGAAGTACAAAATATGATCCAAGCCTTTGTGTGACACTACCAACAACATTTTAAATCCCATGAACCATTCCTTGAATGAAAATAATCCCTTGCCCAATTCCTTTCATTTGTTCCTTGGACATTAAATCTTTCACAAATAATTTCTTGAAATAGATGATCTCAATTAAGGATTTTCAGGAGGCTATCATGCTTTAGGAGTTTATCATGTAAATAAAAAATGATAAAGCTCCTAGCTTTGATGGATTTATATATGAATTCTATAAAAAAGTGTAGGATACCATTGGGTTGAACTTATATTAGGTTTATCTTGAAGTTTTTAATACCCATTCATTGGGGAATCACATTAATAGAGAGCACATTAAATTCATTCCCTATTAAGGAGACCCCAATTTAAATTGTAATTAGAGACTTATCACTTTACCAAATGTATCTTAAAAGATATTTGGTAAATTGCTTGTTCTCTGTCTTCTCCATCTCTTGTGTTTGATTATAATACCTAAACAAACAAGATTCATTCAAAGTAGACACATACTGGATAATATAATTATTGTGTGAGATGGTATGGAATGGGATCATTGATCTAATAAAAATGTTATGTTAATAAAAATTGAATTTTAGAAAGCCTATGACTGTATTGAATGGTCCTTCATTTTAACTATGTTAATTCTTTTAGGTTTTGGCCCCACTTTCTTGAAATCAGTTCAAATGATTTTTGCAGATGCTTTGAATTTCCTTTCCATTAATGGTATTGTCTTTGAACACTTGTGTTTATTTATTTCCATTTTACAAGGATGCCCATTAGATCCTTCTTTATATGTGCTCATTGTTGAAGGTTTAAAATATATATTTGTGAAATCTTGATCTCAAGGTTTTGTGTAAGGCATTACTCTCCCTACTAAGGAACCCTCTCAGCTTCTCAATGGTAATTTTTTGGATGAATCCTTTTTAACTCTTATCAAGGATGAGATTAATGTTTCAAACATTATGCAATGTCTTGATAGTTTTTGCCTCGCCTCTGGATCCTTTATTCAAGGGAAAAATATATAGTGCTGCAAACAATCCTTCCTCCCTCCCCCTCCCTAGGTGATTCAGTATGATTGGAAATGGCTTCAACATGATGATATTTTTAATTTTTTAGGATATTCATTTGAATTATAGTATTTCCCTTATGTCTTATGGAAATATGTGGTGGATCAAGTTGTGATAAATATTTCTTATTGGATAACTAAGCCCCTATCCCTTTTTGAGAAATTTTAATTTTTATCTACGTTGATTATGGTTACTCATGTTTATTATTATTCCTATTGGTTCACTTCTATAAAATCTATTCAAAATCTTCTCAGATATTTTCTCTAGGTTATCTTTTCCATTGGTAAAGTTTTCCATAGGGTAGCCTAGGAGTATTGGTGTCTCCCCAAGGAGGTTGGTGGTGTAGGGTTGATTGAATTTATTGAAAAGGTTTGACTCTCTATGCCAAATGGATTATTATTTCCATTGAGGGTAATGAGGCATGCAAAGTGATACTTTGAAATTTTATATCTAAAGGTATACCTCATACACTTGAAAGGGTTTATGATTTTTTGACATTTTCTCTCTTTTCCCCTATGAAAATTACTAGGTCCTTTATTGATAAAAACATTTAGAAATATTGGGAAAAAATTAAAACATGATATTTTAGGTCCTTTGTGGTTAAAAACATTTTGAAAGATCAAGAAAATATTAAGCCCTAGTTTTTTTGGAATGAAAATTAATTTAGTGATGGTATTTTTATCAACCATCACTCTTTATGGTGGTCCCATATTATCAATTTTCATGTTGTTTCTCTTTCATAAGTTCCTATTTAACCCTAATTTGGATTAGGATCCTAATTGGGTAGATAGGATTAAGGATATAGAAATTATAGGGTATAAGAGTGAATATCATATCTATAAAAAGCCAATTAAATTCTAAAATTTAGATGTAACATATAATGAAGTTATTAAAGTAAGATAAGTTATAAATGGAAAGTACACCTATGCTAGATATATAAATGATAAAAAAGTGATGTACTTAGCTTGTTCTAATGATAATGTAGATCTAGATCTAGTATAAGATAATAGTAAGTGGGAAGATAGTTCTAGAATAGTTAGATTCTATATCTAGTGCCTCTAGCTCTCTAGATAGTTTCATTAGATGGGATAATTATATCACTACTAATATCTGGGTCTAATGTTACTATCCTATACATAATATCACCTGAAATAGGATGTGACTAGCTAGATGCTTCTCGGTTTGGATTCTCATTCACTCTTATGCATTCAAGTCTAGGTCATGAACTGTCACTCCTAGGGAAATGGAATAACCCTAACTTTCTATCTTCAATGTGACCTTGGGTAAAAATGGGTTAGTGGGCACATAGTGTTAAGATGACCTAAAATGACCCTTCTATCAAAGGGTGTTTATTATATATTCAATACTCTAAAATAGGGCTTCATACTCAAGTAGTTCTCCCATAGGTGTTGGCTTGTGTGTGAATCATGTAATATGTGTAAAGCAAGTACAATAATGACCTAGATTGTAACTTGGAAAATAAGACCTTATGACTACTCCTTTAGTAATTTAGACCTAGATATATGTTGTACCTATGATCGATATGAAAATAGGGAAAAGTTTGATCAATTGAATGATTAATAGAGCACTTTTGACAAGTGCCTTGGTTTATGAGTTTGATTGATAGGTGAGGAATGAATGAGGATTGATATTGTATTTATACCAATCCTATTAGGTGATAAATTACATTAAATCACTTAACCTGACAATTGGAATATGTTTCATTTGTAAATTAAATGATTTTAGGGCACTAGACATTTTCAATGAGGTAGGAGAGTTTATGACTTGAATGAATGTTTGAACTGTATATCCATTGGGATTTAGATTAGGCAATTGAGTAGTCACCAAAGAGGATAAGAATATGATTTGAGTAGTAATAGGAATTAAAACTAGTATTTGTGTTGAAATAATGGGTAATTTCATAATAAATGTATCAATATTAGTTTCAAGGAATAAAAATTGAAACACATAATCCATGCCCCAATTAGATGTAGGTGGATTGATAAGTGTGGGTTGATTTATAATAACTTCTAAGAATTCACCATTACTAGGTGAGGAAGCCTTGGTTTTATCTTGTTTACTTATTTCATCTCTTGTAACATACAAAAATGCATCTATTAAGCCCTTATTATTGTTGAGATGAGTAATCAATGATTCTTAATCTTCTATTTAGAATCATGTTTTTGTACTAACATTTTCCATTGATTCAAAAATTAAAAACTTATAATTTTCAACAAAGAATATTAATAAAAAAATAAAAAACCCTAAGTGACCTAGGGTTTGATTCTCAAAGATCAAGTTCACCAAATGTTTAACCCTAATTTAGGTTAGGATCCTACTTGTGAAGATAGGTTTTAAGGATATAGAAATGATAAGGCATAAGGGTGAGTATCAGATATATAATAGGCTAGTTAAATAATGAAACTTAGCTATTCCATATACTAAATTTATTAAAGTAGGATAAATTATAAATGGAAAGTATAATTATGCTAGATATATAAATGACAAAGAAGTCATGTCCTTATATTATTCTAATTATGATGTAGATATGGATCTAGTACATGATGAAAGCACATAGGAAGATAACTTTGGAATAGTGATTAGATTTTGGATCTGATTCCTCTAGCTCTTTAGAGAGTTATGTTCACATGGGACGGTTATGTTGATGCTACAATATAGGTTTGATGCTAGTTTATCATACATAATATCATATAAAATAAGTTGAGACCACCTGCATTATTTGAGGTTTGGATTCACCTTTGATCTAGTGCATTCAAATTTAGGTCATGGATTATCACTCCTACTAAAATGGTTAAACCCTAGATTTTCATCTTTAATGTGACCTTGGAGAAAAATGGGTTAGTGAACACACGGTATTGAGTTGACCCACAATGACCCCACTATCAAAGGACATTTACTACATGTCTAATACTCTAAAAGAGGGCCTCATACTCATGTAGTTCTCCCCTACATGTTGGCTTATGTATGAATCATGTAATATGTGTAAAGTAAGTACAATAGTGACCTAGCTTGTAACGTGGTAAATAAGACCTTATGATTTACCCTTTAGTATTTCAGACCTGCATATGTTTTGTACCTATGACTAGTATGAAAATAGGGAAGGTTTTGATCAATTAAATGCTTGATAGAGTACTTTTGATAAGTTTTTTGGTCTCTTGGTTTGATTCTTAGGTGAGGAATGAATGAGGGTTGATATTATATTTATACCAATCCTATCAAAAAATAACTCACATTAAACCAATTAAGCCAACCAATAGAGTAAATTTCATTTACAAACTAGATTAATTTAGGGTAATAGACACTTACATTGGGGTAGGATAATAGTTTCGACATTACTGTCTATCCTAGATGTTGGTGTCTAGATAGCATGAGAATAGGTACAAGATTATAAATTGTAGAGATGTAAGTACATTTTAAGCATTCTAGGAAAATAGGATGTTTGTGTCATTGATATAAGACTAGTTAGACTAAGATATATGCCAAGTGACACAAGATAGAGTATATGCAAGGCTTACAAAATAAAAGCATGTGTAGAACTAAGAGGAATAACCAAGGTCTAAGTTTTCTAGGTTTACAAGACTGAGGTTCTAAATAATCACAAAATATAGTCTACATCACCCCCTTTAATCTAGTAATGAGATTTCTAATTTAAAGGAAATGAATAAGTAATTAGGTGTATATGCATACTTTGTCTTTGCTTGAATTGAATTTGAGTGCTTTACTTAAGTTTAATTTGAGTTATTTAATGGTGACTAATCTACAACCAAGAGAATATTACAGTGTAAAATTAGTGCATATAATATGGGTAAAAAGTACTTGAAATATATTGAAATTGAAATATTAGGGTTTGGTAGTACACATGTATGTCAATGTAATTAATTTACCTATTGGAAAGTTATTTTTGTAAAATATGTATCATTTTAAGGTAAAAAAATTGATATTAGGATAAATATAAATAAAATTTTAAAGTGTATATATTCAATGAAATAGAGAGAGATAGAGATTGAAAGGCACATGCCCCTAACTTTGGAACAAACTTGAGTTGTCACCTAATATTTAAGATTATCTCAATCATACAACCCAATGATACTTATAACATGGTGATGTTGGATGATCAATTCCAACTAGGAAACTTGGAAAGGTTGAGTGATTTAATCACCTAAACCATACCAAAAGGTGAATCAACTACTGATGTAGATTGGTTTGATAAAGTTCATAAAATTTTGTAGGGTATAAATACATGAAATGGTTTTGTAATATGAAATTGATATTAATTTTATGATATTAGGCACATTCTTCATATCATGTGCACATTAGATATGTCTCACACTGAAACTATGTTTAACAATGGTACTAATATATAGAATTCTACCACAAATATGTATTTAAATCATATAACTATGTGATTTGGCCAATTCATATAACTTTTTAAGTATGGAGGACATGATTCTAGAGCATGCCCTCACTATATATGAATAAATATGAAAATGGTATAAGTACCAATATGGAGGACATGTTTCCAAAACATGCCCCCATTATAAATTGGAGATGCTAAACACTAAATAGATGTGGAGAACATGCTTCTAAAGCATGCCTCCACAAAAATTGTGACTTAATATAAGTACAATAATAAATGAATGTGTATAACATGCTTCCAAAGAATGCACCCATGGATTCTAAAATTGTGAATGTGTATAAGCCATGTCCAAATGACATGACCCCACTGAATCTACAAACTATGAAAATAATGGGGAACATGATTCCCAAGCATGCCCACACTAATATTCCCCCCTTTTAGGTGAGGTAAAAATAGTACCTATAAGTTACCTCACCTCAAAATGGTAAGACAAATATAAAGTTTGTAGATGTAGCCATGTACAATATAAAAAGAAACATGTCTAGGTAAATATGCCATTAAATCACATAAAACTAATGTGATCACATGTAGGCATAAGATGCATGATAAATATCATGTAAATATATAGATATTATTAATAAAATCCCAACAATAAAATAAGCACACACACAAGATCACTCAAAACCAAATCAACAAGAAATGATCCAAGGAGATTGAAAATAAGGGGCATGTTCAAGTGCCACAAAATAGATTAGATGTGACTTAATCAAATGTCCACAAAAAAGGACTAACATATCTTAATGTCCATATAATAATAAATGACATATTAAACTTTACAAGAAGGCAAACATAGTCATAGGAGCTACATACAATGGATCATATTCAAATTCCAGAACAAGCAAGACAATAGCAAGGCAAAACATTCAATAAAGTGTATAAAGGAAAACATAATCAACCTACATAAAAATATCATAGTAGCTCATGGATAAAATGTGTTAGAAAATAATTTTAATATCATAGAATATCAAGTACCATGTGTAAGATATAAACATGGATAAGGAATGTGTAAGTACATACTTAAGCTCAAACACAATAGTTTATAGTGATCATCGATTCATATAGCATGTGTATATGAATATCATAGAAGATGAATCTCCTAAAATGTTGGGGATGTGTGTAAATGGAAATACTAACACCCATAAGAAGTATATAATCATTTATCTTTTTATGTCTATAAATGTATATGTCAGAGTAAGTGATATGTTAGCCCTCAACATAAAACTAACCCATAGATGCCAAGAAGACAATATAACATGTAAGTGTCAATTTTTTTTTTGTATTTTTGAATGTTTGTGATTTTTTTAGTATTTTGAATAGAAAATATCATCCTATGATCTCATCCAAAGTATGATCATAGGTATCTCCCCACTTGGAACTTGGTGCAATGAAATGGTTGTATTGTCAAGGAAAATGTATAGGTTAAATATATGTCACTATAGTATCTATGATACTCAACATATGTATAATAGGAATCTAACATCATGAAATAAAAAATGAAGGAATAGGGGTTTATGTAACCCATATCTATGTACTCTATGTATGTAATAAAAAATGCATCATGTCTATAAATAAATCCTAATTCAGAGAAGATAAATCATACCATACACTTCTGATTGGAGATAAATTAGATAATCAAAAACATTACCAATATGGGGATCTATTAGGAGATATATTACCATAATACATTATGATAGGGAGGGTTTCAAAGCCTTCAGTTAATCATAATTACAAAATAACACTAAGGGAGTCTTATGTTTTGATATCTTACTAAACTGATAACAAGTAAAGTAAATCTAATATAGTACTCACCAAAGCTTGTGACATAAAGTGGGGGTTATAAACAATAAAACTAAACATGCATAAGAGACATATACTCACATCAATGTATATAGAATCTTAATAAATGAAAGATAAGTACAAATGCATATCTATCTACTCTTACAAAGTTAGGAAAACTTACCTTTGAAGATGAATTTGTTGAGCCTCAATCTCTCCCTTGGCCAATATGATTTGAAAGAGGTAGTTGTGCTATGTAAGGATGAAAAAGATAAATCAGATCTAGGCTACATAACCTATAAATGCATCCAAAATACTTCTATACAAGATAAGAACCATATCTCCAAAAAAATTATAAAACCCTACGCTTACTTCTCAATTAGAATTGTGGATAAGCAGATACATAATAGATCTTACTTATTTTTCCATTCTCTAAATAATGGCAAAATAAACTTGTATATATAGGTGTATTTAACCCTAAACCCTTTCAAAAAATTTGGCCGACAGGGTCAACCCAATAGACTTAGTATAATTAAGGATAAGAATTCACTAGGTTATGGGCTAGGTCCACTAAGATCCAACCTAGACCCTAAGTGAATTTTCCCCAAAACTATATAGGGTTGACCTAGTACAAGAAACTAAGGCTGGAGACTATACAAAGTCAACAGGGTTGACCTAGTACATTGAATAGTCAAAAAAGAGTTAAGGTTAGGAAAAGGGGAATAAGAGGTATAAAATGGTTGGAGAGTGTAAAATAAATAATAAAAAGCTTAAGGATGAGGTTTTTAGGATAAAAGTGTGTATATAATAAGTGTAAAAAGGGAAAAAAAATCCTATGAAGCACCAATGGCCTCCCCATCCCTTTCTTGGTACATCCTTTAAGGCATGCACTCGGAGAGAATGAGATTCGATGGATTCCTGCAAGATAAAAAGTGTTATTAAGTAATAAAAGTTTGAAAATATTATGTGTATACATATTACCCACTCAAATCTCATCACATTTCATGTGAGTGCAACATGAGATGGTGCTTTGAGAAATAAAACAGGATAACACATAATGTTGTTGTTAAGTAAAGTGAAAAAAGGAGAAAATAAGATAAATGAAAGGATAGAATTGAAAAACACATACCTTTACTTACCTTAGTGATGTCGATAAATAATTATATTGAAATATAAGTTAAGGCATCCAAATGTGAAGAACATTAGGTGAACCTGTAGAAGTTAGTGGAAAATAGCCAAAAATAAAAAAAATTAGAAGATAGGCATATAGTAGTGTAAAAGATTCTTTATGACATTAGGATAATTGTATGGTTTAGGGGAAGAGTTAATAAATAAAAATATATGAAAAAATTATGAAAATTAGCAAATTATAAATATTTAAGTCAAGATTATAACAAAAAGAATGCGGAAAAATGATTGACAAAATGGTGGAAAATGAATGACAAATGATTGCAAATGAGCATAGTAAATCACATTGGGAAGCATGTAAGACATTAATGTCAAAAAGGAATGTATAACATACTAATTATCATTGGGAAGTATGTAAAACATGAATGAAAAATGAAATATCAATGCAAGAAAACTCTAATAAGTATATAGAAGTAAATGACAAGTAATCCCATGTAATATAATCATGTTAAATTGATCATGAAGAAAAACATGAATGACTAAAAAATAAAATTTAAGTCAAGATGGAAGAAGCCAAATATAAATAAAAACATGTAATAATGCCAAATGTCATATATAAGATAAGTGAAGTCCACAAAAATCAAACAAAAATGTGATGGATAAATGAAAATCAAAAGCTCTAAAGGATGAAAACTCAAACTTAGTGTTTTTTCTAAGATAAAATGTAAGAAAACACAACCAAATAATGACATGACTCATATGATAATGAGATGGTGTAGTAAATAAATGGTGTAAGGGTGTTTTTGAGGAAGGCCTGGTCCTGTCCATGGTCTTATAATAAAACTAACAAAATATAAAGCAAGAGGCATAATAAGGTAGATGTGATTAGGGATGTGATCAACTATAAGCAATATAAAACAAGGGGAAAATAAGGAAACTATATGATGTGATTAAGTAATTTTAGGTGCCACATGGATGATGGAAACATCCTTAGCATTAATGAGACACACTAGGTAAGTGATAAACGCTAATAACTATCAACACTAATGACTTAGGATATTTTGACTAATGAACACAAAGTTTGGCCTAACAAGTGAAGTATATAGATCATCCCATGAAGGATTTATTCATGAAAAGTAAAATGGACCTACCATCCCACAATGTGTTCCCCACTATTTAGGACCCCTTATAGAGCCATCAATCTACTACAAAGATTGGGTACTTGAGTGAGAAAGTAGGTATCACTAAAATATTTTTGTATTATCCTTTTCTAATTTACTAACCTACCACACCCGAATGGACCTTAGCTCTATTGTGAGGAAAATTGTAGAGTTTGATTTTTTAATAGAAGAAGGAGATGTTCTTAGAATCATGTCTTTTAGTGTGATTTGACTTTTATAATTTTTAATGTTGCCTTTTAGATAATTGCCTTTTGTTTGTATTTTATGCTTTGTATTTTTTATTTTGGTTTTTTCTATTCCTCCTGTTGCATACAGATTCAGAGAACTAAACATAGGTGTTAAATATGATAAACACAAGAGAGATAAGACTTGGTCACTAAAGAAAAGGAACTAAAGACCAAAGTGTCTAAAGACTCCTAAACTTTCCCACAAGTAAGTGTTCAATCTCAAAATTTATTGAGGTGAGCCTCAAATGAAAGAAAATAAGGTAAATATGGGGAGCATGAGAGATCAATCTATGTAATAAGTGATACAATGATTAATATTATCGTAGCTGATCACAAGGAGGTAAAATAGGTTTATGAAAAAGTATGGGGTTATGCTTATGATAGGCATGTCACTAGAGAAGCAATGCTAACCTACAATGCAATGAGCAAAAGCACCAATAAAAGTAGTAGTCATCCTAAATAGTGATTTAAAGATGTTTTTAATGTGGTAATTTATGAGGAGAGCCTAGTCCTATCTATGGTCTTACATTGTAACTCACAAGGTGAACACCAATGAGGTTAATGCTAAACAAAGGGAAAAATAAACATAATGATACTAAGGCAAAAAATGACATAAAAAGACAAAAATGAAAGAGGTATAAAAGAACCAAAAATAAAACAAATGCCAAATGTAATGTGTAATAAACCAAAGAACCCAAAGGTGATAATGATGCTAGTGAAGTGTGACTAAAATAGGTAAAGTTTAAAAAAATAAGGAAACCTAAGACATAAATAAATAAATAACAAATAAGATCTATGCTAACATAAGTATTAAAGATGAACATGTTAAATACAAGTCTATAAGTCTTAGAAGGTTTCTTGAAGCTAAATTTGTTTGTTATTATGCATTGTAGAATAAGAGTGGGCATCATAAGATGCCCCAATGGGTAAGTGGATGTAGGGATGGACATTAAAAGATGCCCCAAAGTCTGAAGGGACATGTGGATGGGCATTGAAAGATGTTCGTACATGTGAGTTAGAGTGAGGTAACATTGAACCATTAAAATGATTTTCATTGAGTTGGCAGATGCATTTGGAGATAGGTAAATGTGCTGGCTTGTTATATTTTAAGGATGTTGAATGGGACATATGATGTGTAGGATAGGTAGGAAGAAGTAAAAGAGGTAAAGGAGGACCATGTATGAGATGCTTTAGAGTAGGCATTTGAACTAGGTACTCAATTGGTTCATGTGACTTACAAGGTTGAGGTTCAATGGATGAAATAATATGTTTAAATTGTTCATATTAGCTATCATTTCCTTATTGGTGTAGGAATAAGTATCGATTATAGTTTAAACAAAATTAGAGGATGAGGTGTGGGTATGGGATAATTGTTTTTGTTCATTAGGTAGTTAATGTTGATGTGATTGCGGTACTTGAGATTGAACTTGAGAAGCTTGAAGATAGTCTTGATAACATTGTTATGTGAGAGTATTAAGATTGAAATATGGACCAAACAAGGAAAAAAGAATAAATCAGTGAAGATCATGACAAGAATCATGAGAATGACTTATAGTAGCATGCCACCAATAAAATTTATCAACACTACCATTTTTGAGGAGTTTTGAAAGGATCAAAGATCATGGGTTTAGAGGGTGGTAATTTATTCTTAAGTTATTCTAGACTCAAGGGAGGGTGGGCTGGGTTAAAATTGGTTGAATTGGGTACTCCATTTTGAGTTTAGGGAGGCTTGGTTAAATCAATGTTATGTGAAAATGATTATAAAGGTTCTTTAATGGTTTTTTGCAGTGTTTCAAATTGAGTCATAAGAAAGTCTTGTCTTTTCACTTGGTTTAAGGCTTCTTCTAAAATTTTAAGGGAAACGATTTGAACTTTGTATTTAAAGGGAGATTTAAGAGTAGTAATAAACAATTTTAACATAATATCATCATTCATGTTATGGTCCACTTTGTGAGCTAGAGACTTCCATCATTTGATGAAAGCATGAGAAGATTAATTAGGAAGTTGTTTGGCATTGATAAAATGGCTAAGGTAATTTTTAGGAAGGTCATCATTGTGGATTTCCTTCACTATAACATTGACTAAATCCTCTAGTTATGAGATGTAATGTCTAGGAAGTTGGTTGTACCATTCAAGTGCCATCATCAACAAAGGTTTTGGCTAAGATTTTGGTGGTAGAAAATGTGTTAGTTTAGACCCATTCCTTATAGAGATTACCAAAAGAATTAATAAATATAGTAGGGTCTTTAGTCCCATCCTATTTGATAGTTATAGAAATGTTTCCAACATATATGGATGAAATGAATGGAGTTAAAGGTTCATTTTGAATATGTTGAAGCATTTTTTAATTCATTAGAGGTTGAGGGATGATATTACCATTCACATCTCTAAGAGGAGGGGGTAATTTTTTTTCATTTGGTTGAGACATGATGACTTGAGGTGGTTGACTAGTCATGTTTAATAAATTTTATTGCAATTTCATCATTTAAGAATGAGTAGTTGTTTGCATGATGTTCATTTTTTAATCTATGTGTAAAATAATTTGAGTCGTGTCAAATTATACATTAGTATTTGAACGTGGGTATTATTGTTGGTGGGAGGGGGATTATTTGGTGGAGGATTCCCAACATTGGTATTAGGAGGAGGATTAGGATGAATGACCTCAACTACATTACATTCTGTAGTGATTATTTTTGGATTAGGAGAAGATGAAGGAAGGAAGTGAATAGTTTCATCTGAAGTAATGAAATAAGTGGGGTTATGATCTAAATCCTTGATGATGAAATTTTATTGACTAAGGGAAGGATGAAAAGATGTCATCATTATGAAATACTACTAGATAACCACACAAGGAATAGGTGAAAAAATAAAGAGACATGAAGGAACATATAAGAGTATAGATTCAATAGTATTGACCTAATATAGGAAATTGAGGCTAAAAACTATATAGAGTCAAAAATGTCAACCTAGTACAAAAACCTAAGGCTAACAATTGTACAGAGTTGATAGTGTTAATATAGTACCAAAAATAAGGGATGAAAACTATATAGAGTCGACAATGTCAACCTAGTACAAAAGATAGGGCCTAAAAATAATATAAAGTCAATAGGGTAGACCTAGTATATAAAATAAGAGCTAAAAAAGTGTATAGATTTGATAGTGTTGACCTAGTATTGTAGGCACGGGAAAAATAGACAGTCTAAGTAGAATCACTATGTACTAAAATAAGAATTTTTTTGAAAGTACTTTGAAATCAAGAAATGGAAGTAAATACATAATCAATTGGGTTAATGAAGATGATCCAATGAAGGAACACATTAAAAAACCTTTCACCAATGCTGGCCAATGCAAGTTTTTTCAATACAACATATAATTGAGCAAAGATCAAACAATCAACCTGGAAAGTAAAAGCTAACTAAGTGGCCATCTTGAATGTTGTTAGCTTATTAGAGTATGATTTTAGATGTGATAGGAAGTTGGATGTAATACAAAGAACTAATAATCAATCTAAGGATGGTTTTAGGACATTTAGGTTGAAAGGGATATGTATTGGTAATGGTAATAGATTGGTATTGGGGCCTACCCCCTCACTTCACAAACTGAAGTCATAAGGGTGTCAGGTGCTTAGACAGTATATATCTTTAACCACATGTTTATACTTATCCATAAAACCAAGTTGATTTTCCACTTGGTGATAAAATACAAGTAGGTGGGTCTTGGGTAGATAATTATTAAAATGTGTTTTGAGATTTTTGTGATTCATTAATGTGTGCATAAAAGATAAAATAGTACAACTAAATATTATATTTATTAACCACCTAATTGAACTATGTGATTTATTATAATCATGCAAGCAATAAGAAATGAAAGTGTGAGTTAATTACTATCATATAAGTGTTGATTATAGCTTTGAAACATAATACACTATCACTTTAGACAATAGTGTATGCATAGATTACAAAACAAAGTTGATAGTGTTATTACTATACTACAAAATCAAGGGTTAGAAAAAGAACTACATCGATAGTGTTGATATAGTTTTATAGATAAAGTACAAAATATAGAACTACATCGATAGGGTCAACCTAATTGATTGTATAGGGGTAATTTTAAAGACTACAAACTATGAAAAATAGAATTGTATAAATAATAGAGAAGGATAGAAAGTAAACTTGGTGGGTTGGAGAATGTAGAGAAAAATGAGATTATTTTTGAAGTACCCTGATTTATACTTGAAAAATTTTCCAACTATGTTGATTGGGTTGACCTAGCTTTGCAGATCCTATTTGCTAAAAACCTATAAAATGTACTACATTGACAAGGTTGACTTAGTATGTTTTCTAAAAGTTTGGAAATGTACAGATCCAATAGGGTTGACATAATAGCCTAATATAGAAGTATAAGAATGTACAAATTTTATAGGGTTGACCTAGTAGCTTGTACCTGATGACAAACCTACACAAAGAAAACATAGTCATATTGATGTGACTGTGTTAAACCTATGCATAAAATTTAGAACTAAATCGACACTATCAACCTATTATCACAAATATATAAAAATAAAATGATAAAATAATAAAAATGTGAAATAAAAACTACAAGGGTTAGATTCACATTGCATTCACCAAAATGTATACAATAAAAAATGCATCATGTCTATAAGTAAATCATAACTCGAAGAAGATAGATCATATCATACACTTCTGATTGGAGATATATTAGATAAATGGGAATATGACCAATATGAGGATTTGTTAGACCTAATTAGGGGATCTCTTACCATAATACACTATGCAATGGAGGGTTCCAAAGCCTCTAGTCAAGCATAATAATGCAATACCTTGAGGGAGCCTTATGTTTTGATATCTCACTAAACTAATAACAAGTAAAGTAAATATAATCTAATGCTCACCAAAGCTTGTAGCACAAAGTAGGGGTTAGAAATAATAAAAGTAAACATGCATAAGAGACATATACTCACGTCAATGTTTATAGTATCCTAATACATGGAAGAGAAGTACAAATTCATATCTATCTACTCTTACAAAGTATGAACAAAGTTAGGAATACTTACCTTTGAAGACAAACCCATCAAGCCTTAATCTCTAACTTAGACAAGGTGCTTCATAAGAGGTTGTTATGGTATGTAAGGATAAAAAATATAAATCAACTCCAAGATACACAACCTATCAATGCATCCAAAAGACTTCTCCACAAGATAAGATTCATATCTCCAAAGAAGGTATGAAACCCTAATATTTCTTCTCAAGTAGAATGGTGGATAACCAAATGTGTAATATCTCTTACTTATTATTCTCTTCTCTAAATAATGGTGAAATGAACTTATTTATTTAGGCATATTTAACCTCAATCCCTTTTAAAAGTTTTGATCGATAGTGTTGACCTAATACAATTAAGGACAAGAATTCACTAGGTCATGGGATACATCAAGTAAGATTTGACCTAGAACCTAAGTGAATTTTACCTAAAATTGTATAGGGTCAACCCAGTCAACCTAGTACAAGAAAATGAGGCTGAAAATTGTATAGATTTAATAGGGTCAACTTAGCATAGTGAATAATCAAAAGGGGGTTAAGGTTAGGAAAAGGGGGACAAAAGGTAGAAAATGGATGGAGAGTGTACAATAGAGAAGAACAAGACTAGGGATAAGGTTTTTAGGAGATAAGTGTGTAGATGACAAGTGGAAAAAGGGACAAAAATCTTGTGAAGCACTAATTATATACCCACCCCTTTCTTGATGCACTCCTTAAGGCATTCACTTAGATAGATTGAGACTTAACGGGTTCCTGCAAGATACAAAGTGTTAGTAAGTGATAAAAATTTTAAAATATTATGTATAGACTATGTGTTTTCATTCAAATAATAATAGTAAGAATATGTTTAGGTGCTCTGGATATCTGAATATGGTGCATAGAATATGAGAATTCTATGGAAATGACTATATGTCTTGATGCAAGGGTATATCAAGTATGGGCCACCTATTGAAGGGGATTGCTTATTGCTTACCATTTTATGATGTATTAGATTCAATAGGTATGGTAAATAACTACCTAGGTATGAATTTTTCTTATTCAAGAGGATTCTCATATGGAACACTAAAAACTATAATTACTTGAATGACATAATGTATTCAAAACACCCATAAACTATATAAGGTACTACACAAAGAGTATGTATCCAAGGTCATCTCAAAAACATGTCAAATATGCATATAAAAGGTATAACTAAGAAATTAGTAATTGCATGTGTGGGATTGACCTATAAAGGTAGATCAATCTTTCCAATAACCTTTTGGGATATTTTGTTGAATGCTCTGAATAATCTAGTAGAGGTGTGTAAATAGTGTTGAGTATAACTCAATTTTGTAAGTAATATCATGGTATAGACATTTTCACTTGCACCATTATCAATAATAACACTATATATGGGTTGTTTATCAAGGTATGATCTAATGAATAAAGATTGAAGATCAAAGTCGTCATCCTTAATTTCACTATCATCAAAAGAAATGGTAGGTTTCTAAACCATAGGGGGTATATGTTATGTGTAAGTACCAATAACCCCATCTAGTGGGTGCCCATAATATGATGGAGGAATATGTGCACTATATTCCACTTGTACTTCTGGTTCCTTCTTAGAATGGTCTTACAAAGGATTGTTAAAAATTTTATGCTTATGGTGATCACCAAGTAGTGAACCTGATTCCTTTGGAGGATCATCAAATGTAATCTATTGGTCATTAATGAGGTCTTATATCTTATGATTTAAGGTAAAACATATTTTTTTAGAATTCCCATGCCCTTGGTGATAGTCACAGTAATAATTTCCATCATATCCTTTCGGTAGATGTCTATTTATGTCAACCTCTATAGGAGGAGGGAGAGATATAAAATGACACTCTAGAAACTATGGGAGTAATGAAGTATGAGGCTTAGGTAAATTTTCAAAATGTCTCCTTGGTTCATCATATAGGACAAGCGAATTAGGCTATTGTGTAATTATGTTAACCATGATGGTTTTTTCCTTTTTAGGCTCAGGATGTTTTACCTTATAGCTTGGTTTGATTGTAAATTTTGTACTAGATGTAGATGTAGTTGGTGTGTTTGACATATATTTGAGATTATTCAATGAAATAATATTCATTTCATCATTATATACAACAGGGCATAAGTCATAAAAATATTAAAATTTCTTTAAAATAATGGACTCGTGTAAAGGAACAAGAAAAAATTACTTGAATTTGTCTTGTAACTCTTTGTCTGTCATATGATTGGTCATTTTGGTTAGCATTGTCTTACATCTAAATACATATTCATTGATTGTTTCATTGGTTTCTTATATGATCTTTGTAATTTTAGAAAAGGAAACCTTTTTGGTATTGTTAATATAAAATTGTGCCACAAATTGATCTATAAGAGGTTTGAATGCTTTCACAGATTGGAGAGGTAAGTCATAAAACCACCTCAAATCATAGTCCTTGAGGCTCCTTGTAAATAATTTGGTTAAAATTTTATCATTGTAATCATAATAAAGGGATGACTCATAGAAGGTTTGAATGTGTTTTTCAAGTTCACCCTTTCCATTATAAAATATAAACGTAGGTGCAATAAATCTAGTTGACAAAGGGTGCAAAGAGATCTCAAGTGTAATAGGGTTATAAAACACATCTTATGAATCTATATCACGTGAAGACTTTAAATCCTTTTTTTCAACATTTGTAACCTTTTCCTCTAAGGTAATTATGAATTTAAGGAGTTTTTGAACTTTAGACCCATTGGGATTTAGATTATCCAATTGAATAGTCATCAAGGGGAATGACAACATGATTTGAGTAGTAAAAGGGAATGAAATTGGTATTTGTGTTGAAACAAAGGGTAAGTTTATAATAAATGTATCAATATTATTTTCATGGAACAAAAGTTGAAACACATAATCTATGCCCCCATTAGATGTAGGTGGACTAATAAGTGTGTGATAAGATATTGTACCTTCTAAGGTTTCACCATTACTAGGATAAGCAACCATGGTTTTTGTTTATTTATTTCATCTCTTGTAGCATACAAAAATGCATTTGTTAAGACCTTGTTATTGTTGAGATGATTAATCAATTCTTCTTGATCTTAAATTTGGAATCAAGTTTTTTCGCTAACATTTTCCATTACTTCACAAATGAAAAACTTAAAATTTACAACAAATTATAAATATCATAAAAATTAAAAAATCCAAAGTGACATATGGTTTGATGTTCAAAGATTTGGGTTCACCAAATGTTTAACCCTGATTTGGATTAGGATACTAATTTGGTATATAGGGTTAAGGATATAGAAATTATAGGGCACAAGGGCAAATATCAGATCTATAGTAGGCCAATCAAATGATAAAACTTAGATGTACTGAATAATAAATTTATTAAACTATTATAATTTAAAATGGAAAGTAAAACTATGCTAGATATATAAATGACAAATAAGTGATGTAATTATATTATTATAATGCTAATGTAGATTTGGATCTAATACAGGATAAAATCAAGAGGGAAAGTAGCTCTAGAATAGTTTTCAAATTCTAAATCTAATGCCTTTAGCTCTCTAGATAATTGTGTTAGCTTAATATTGTTACATTGACACTACTATCTGGGTTCAACACTAGTGTCATGTAAATACTATAAATTGAAAAAAAATGAGACCACCTAGATGTTTTTAGGTTTGGATTCACCTTTACTCTGGTGCATTCAAATCTAGGTCATGGATTATCACTCCTCATGAAATGAGCTTTCCATATCCAATGTGACCTTGAGGAAAAATGGGTTAGTGGGTACATGATCTCTAATTGACCCATAATGATTCCATTCTCAAATGGAACTACATACATAGCCAATACTCCAAAAAAAGACCTTAGACTCATATATTTATCCCCTACATGTTAGCTTGTCTGTGAATCATGCAATGTGTGTAAATCAAGTACAATAGTGACCAAATGTATAACTTGGTAAGTAGTATTTTATGATTTTTATTTTAATACTTAATACCTACATATGTTTCGTACCTATCACTGGCATGGAAATAGAGAAGTTTTTGATCAATTAAATGCTTGATAGAATACTTTTGATAAGTTTCTTGGTCTATTGATCTAATTTCTAGGTGAGGAATGAATGAAGGTTGATATTATATTTACACCAATCCTATCAAGAGATAACTGACATTAAACCACTAAATTTGACCATAGATATACATTTCAATTGAAAATTATATTGCATTAGGGTACTAGACACTTACATCAGCATAGGACAATAACGTTGACATTATTATCTATCCTAGACATTAGTGTTCAAAGAGTAGGAGAATCGTTAAAGGCTTAGAACTTATAGAGGTGTAAGACAAGTAAATTTTAATCATCTTAGGAAAAATAAGATGTCTATGTCATCTATATAAGATTGGTCAGACTAATATATATTTCATGTGACATAAGATAGAGTAGATGCAAGGATTTCAAAAACAAAGCATGTGTAAAACTAAGAAGGACAACCAAGGTCTGAGTTTTCCAAATGTATAAGACAGAGGTGCTACATAATCACAAAATATAGTTTACATTTACCCCCCTTTAATCTAGTAATTAAATTTCTAATTTAAAATAAAAAAATAAGTACTTAGTTATATATGCATATGTTATCTTTGCTTGATTTAAATTTGATTACTTTGATGGTTGCTAACCTACACCCAAGAGCATATTATAGTGTAAAATTAGTGCATTTAATCTGGGTAAAAAGTACTTGAAATTGATTGAAATTGAAATATCAAGGTTTATGAGTACACATGTGTGTTGATGTAACTGATTTACCTATTGGAAAGTTATTTTTTTAAATATATATCATTTTATGTATTTGAAATTGATTTTAGGATAAATATAGATAAATCTTTAAAGTGCATATATCAAATGTGTGTGTGTGTGTGTGTGTGTGTGTGTGTGAGAGAGAGAGAGAGAGAGAGAGAGAGAGAGAGAGAGAGAGAGAGAGAGAGAGAGAGAGAGAGAGAGAGAGAGAGAGAGAGAGAGAGAGAGAGAGAGAGAGAGAGAGAGAACATATGACCTCAACATTGGAGAAAATGTGAGTTGCCACCTAGTATTTGAGATTATCTTAACTATGAAACCCAATGATACTTATAACATGGTGATGTTGGATGATCAAGTATAATTAGGAAACTTGGCAAGATTGAGTGATTTAAACACCTCAACCATACCAAAAGGTGAACCAACTACTATTGTATATTGGTTTGATAAAGTTCATAAAATTTTATTGGGTATTAGTACTTTCAATGGTTTTTTAATATGAAATTTATTTATATTTTATGATATTAGGTAAATGTTGCGTATCATATGCATGTTACATATGTCTCAAGATGAAAGTATTTATAAAAATGATACCAATGTATAGAATCTATCATAAATGTGTATTTGAATCATATGACTATGTGCTTAGGCTAATTTGTATATATATGCAAGTGTGGAAGACATGCTTCCAAAACATTCCACCACTATATATGGAGATAATGAAATTGATATAAGTACAAATGTGGAGGGCATGTTTCCAAAACATGCCCCCACTATAAATTGGAGATGATAAATACTTAATAGATGTAGATAACATGATTTAAAAGCATTCCCCCACTAAATTTTTGATTTAATATAAGTACCATACTAAATTAATGTAGAGAACATGCTTCGAAATCATGCCCCCACTAAATCTAAAATTGTGAATGTGTAAAATCCATGTCTAAATGGCATGCCCTCACTGAATCTATAAACTGTGAAAAGTGTGGGGAACTTGATTACCAATCATTCCTCTAATAATATGCTCCCCCTTTGAGGTGAGATAAAAATAATACCTGTAAGTTACCTCACCTCAAAAATTTAATACAACTGTAAAGTCTGTGAATGTAACCATGTAACATATAGAATGAAACATGTGTAGGTAAATGTATCATTGAAGCACATAGAACCAATGTGATCACATGTAGTTATAAGATGTATGATAAATATCATGGAAACATATAGATAGTAATAATATAGTTTCAATAAGAAAATAAGCACACACATAAGAGAAATCAAAACTAAGACAACAAGCAAAGGTCTAAGAAGATTACAAATAATGGGCATGTTCAAATGCCACAAAATCATATGGACATGACTTAGTCAAATTTCCACAAAGCAAGGACTAACATATTCAACTATCTATACAATAATCAATGACATATTCAAATGTCCAAGAAGATAAACATAGGCATAGGGGATGCATAAAATGAATCATATTCAAATGCTATAACAAGGAAAATAATAGCAAGACAAAATACTCAAGAAAGTGTATAAAGGAAAAGCATAAGCAACTGACATAAACATATCATTTTATCTCATGGATCAAATGTGTTAGATAAAAATGTTAAGTGCATAGTATATCAAGTACCATGTGCAATATATAAACATGGATAAGGCATGTGTAATTACATAGTTAATCTCAAACATGATAGTGTAGAGTGATCATAAATTCATGTAACATGTGTGTATGAATATCATATAATATGGATGCCCCCAATGTATTGTCAATGAGAGTAGAGGGAAATATGAACACCAATTAGTAGTATATAATCATGTATCTTTTTATGCCTATAAATATATATGTCGGAGTAAATGATATGTTATCCCTCAACATAAAAATAACACATAGATGCCAAGGATCCAACATAATATGTCGATATCAAAAATGTTTTTGGATTTTTGAATGTTTGTGATTTTTTTGCTATTTTTAAGAGAAAATATCATACTATGGTCTCATACAAAGGATCATCATAGGTATCTCCCCATTAAAAACTTGGTGCAATAAACTAGATGTATTGCTAATGAGCATGTATAGGTGAAATATCTTTCACTATAGTATCTATGATACTCAACATATGTATAATAGGACTCTGTGGTCTTGAAATACTAATAAAAAGAATAGGGGTTCATGTAACCATTCTCTATGTACTCTATGGTTTCTTTGGAATAAAAATAGTAGGAATATGTTTAGGTGATCTGGATATCTTGATATGGTGCATATAAGATGAGGATTCTAGGAAACCATTATCTATCTTGATATAAGGGTATCTCAAGTATTGGTCACCTAGTAAATTGCTCTGCGTGTTACTTACCCTTTTACAATGGATTAGATTTAATAGGCTCGATAATTAACTACCTATGTATTAATTTCTCTTGTTCAAGAGGATGCTCATATGGAACCATGGAAATTATAATTACCTAATTGGCATGAATGTATTTAACACACCCATGAATTATAGAAGGTACTAATCAAATATTATGTATCTAAAGTTGTTCCAAAAACATGTTAACAACACCGATAAAAGGTATAATTGAGAAAATAATAACCACATGTGTAGGACTAACCTATAAAGGTAGATCAATCTCACTAAGAACCTTATGGGAGATCCTGTCGAATGCTTTGACTAATTTGATAGAGATGTGTAAATCATCCAAATGTGTAAATAATGTTCTAGTGCAAACATTTTCATTTTCACCATTATCAATCATGACACTATGTATGAGGTGTTTATCAAGGTATGATCTAATTAATAGAGAATGAAGATCAAATTCATCATCCTTAATTTTACTATCATAAAAGGAAATGATAGTTTTTTGAACCATACGATGTATATGATGTGTATAAGTACCAATAACCCAATCTAGTGGGTGTCTATAATGTAATGGAGTAGGATGTAAATTATATTATTCTTGTACTTATAGTTCCTTCTTAGAATGGTCATATAAAGGATTATTAAATATTTTATGATTATGGTGATCACCAGGTAGTGAGTCTGATTCCTTTGGAGGATCATTAAATATAATCTATTACTCATTGATGAGGTCTTATATCATATGCTTCAAAGTAAAACATATGTTTATAAAATTATCAAGTCCTTGGTGATAGTCACAATAATCATGTACATCATATCCTTTGGGTAGAGGTCTATTTATGTTAACCTCTATAGGAGGAGGGAGAGATATAATATGAAACTCTAGAAACCATGGGAGTAATGAAGTAGGAAGCTTGGGTAAATGCACAAAATGTCTCCTTGGTGCACTAAATAGGACAAGCTATCTAGGTTGTTGTGAAACTATGTTAACCATGGTGTTTGTTTCCTTTTTAGGCTCAGGAGGTTTTACCTTATAACTTGGTTTGATTATAAATTTTATACTAGATGTAAATGTAACTAGTGTTTTTGCCATAGATTTGATCTTATTCAATGATATAATATTCATTTAATGGTCATGTACAACATGGAATAAGTCATAAAAATATTAAAACCTCTTGAAAACAATTGACTCATGTAAAGGATCAAGAAAAATTTTCTTAAATATGTCTTGTAACTCTTTGTCTATCATATGATTGGTCATTTTGGTTAGCAATGTCATATATCTGAAGACATTCATTGATTGGTTCATTGTTCCTTGTTTGATCTTTGCAATTTAATCATAGGAAACCTTTTTGGTAATGTTAATATAAAAGTGTGCCAAAAATTTATCTACAAGAGGTTTGAATGATTACATGGATTGGAGAGGTAAGATATAAAACCACCTCAAATCATAGTCCTTAAGGTTCCTTGGAAATAATTTAGTAAAAATTTTATCATTGGATGCATAATCAAGGGATGACACATAGAATTTTAAAATATGTTGTTCAAGATATCCCTTTCCATCATAAAATGTAAATTTAGGCACAAAAAATATTGTTGGCAAAGGGTGCAAAGATATCTCAAGTGCAAGAGGGTTATGCAACACATCTTATGAATCTATAGCATGTGAATAATTTTTCTCAATGTTTGTAACCTTGTCCTCCAAGGTAATTATGACTTGAAGGAGTGTTTGAAATATAGATCCATTGGGATTTATATTAGTCAATTGAGTAGCCACCAAAAGGGATGAAAACATGATTTTATTATTAATAGGCATTGAAACTGGTATTGGTGTTAAAATAAGAGGTAAGTTCATAATAAATGTATCAATAGTAGTTCTAGGGAACAAAGGTTGAAACACATAATCCATACCCCCATTAGATGTAGGTGGATTGATAAGTGTGTGATGAGTTATCGTACCTTCTAAGGTCTCACCATTACTATGTGAGTTAGCCTTGGTTTTATAATGCTTACTTATTTCATCTCTTGTAACATACAAAAAATTCCTTTGGTAAGACCTTATTATTATTGAGTTGAGTAATTAATGATTATTTATCTTCCATTTGGAATAGGTTTTTTTCACTAACATTTTCCATTGCTTCATAAATGAAAAACTTAAAATTTACAACAAAGTATAGTTATTTGAAAAATCAAAATACCCTAAGTGACCTAGGTTTTGATGTTCAAAGATCGAGTTCAACAAATGTTTAACTATTGTTTAGATTATGATACTACTTAGATATATAAGGTTATTGATATTGAAATGATAGGTTGCAATGGTAATATCAATTTTACAACATGCCAATCAAATGCTAAAACTTAGATGTAACATATACTAAATTTATTAAACTAGGATGATCTATGAATGGGAAGTATAAATTTGATAGATATAAAAATAATAAAGAAGTGATGTACTTATATTATTATAATTATAATGTAGATATAGATCTATTACAAGATAAAATCAAGTAGGAAGACAATTTTGTAATAGTTGTCAGATTTTAGATCTGGTGCCTTTGGCTCTCTAGTTAGTTTTTTAAACTTGGGATGGTTACGTCAACACTACTATCTGGGTTCAATGCTAGTGTGATATACATAATATCCATTAAAATAAGATGATACCACCTATATGATTCTAGGTTTGGCTTCACCTTTGCTTTGGTGCATTCCAATCTAGGTCATAGACTATTGCTCCTAATGAAATGGCAAAACCCTAGCTTTCTCTATCAAATGTGACCTTAGGTAAAAATGGCTTAGTGGAAACATAATCTCGATCTAGCCCAAAACAATTCCATTTTTAAAGGGAATAAAAAACATAGACAATACTCCATAAGAGGGCCTCAGACTCATATAGTTCTCCCCTACATGTTGGCTTGTGTGTGAATTATGAAATGTGTGTAAATCAAGTACAATAATGATCTAGATTGTAACATAGAAGATAAGACCTTATGATTACTAATTTAGTAATTTAGACCTGTATATGTGTTATACCTATGACTAGTATGGAAATATGTAAGCCTTTATTCAATTTAATGCTTGATAGAGTAATTTTGATAAGTATCTTGGTCTCTTAGTTTGATTGTTGGTTAAGGAATGAATGAGGATTGACATTATATTTATACCAATATTATAAAGAGATAACTCAAATTAAATTACTTAGGATGACCATTGGAATACATTTAATTTGTAAATTGGATGACTTTAGGGCACTAGACACTAGGATCAAGGCAGGACAATAACATTGACATTGTTATCTGTCACAGATGTTAGTGTCTAGAGAGAAGGAGAATAGTTACAAGCTCATAACTTGTAGAGGTGTAAGAAAAGTACATTTTAAGAATTCTTGGAAAGATATGATTTTTATGTCATCAATGTAAGACTGGTTATACTAAGAGACATGCCAAGGGTCACAAAATAGAGCAGATCAAGGTCTGTAAAATCAAGGCATGTGTATAACTAAGAGGAACAACCAAGGTCTAATTTTTCCAAGTGCATAAGACTAAGGTGCTACATAATAAAAAAATATCATCTAAAGTTCCTTGTATTCATTTCCTAATTTTTTTAGAAGAGGAATTATTATTGTGCAATAATTAATTTTCAAGTGGACTCAACTTGTCTCCCTTGGGTAGATGTGAATTCTAAATATAAATTATCCTCTATGGATAAGGAATATTACAATAAGATCTTTATTTTTTTCAGAAAATATTCTATGCAAATTCATAGTGACCTTTTTCCACCTTTTATGGAAGGATTGAAAATGGTATGTTGACACCCCTCCTTAAAATTACACCACTTGTAAGGTCTATGAATGCCCATCTCCTCATCTCTCAATGGTTGACAAGCTCAATGCCAGATGGGATGTTCGGTCCTCTATATCTACTTGTGGTGAGCATTTATAAACCACTTGTACTAATTATATTTAACCCAAGATAACTCTTTTTATTTGGTGTTTTCTCCATCAAGCATTACCATTTGGGAAACAGTTGGTGCAATTAGGGGTGGTTCATCTAGCATGCCCATTTTGTGGGAATTTGGAGACTCTAATGCACCTATTTTGGTTTTGCTTTAAGGCCCATTATTCATGGAATTATATTTATGGTTTATTCATCTCTTTTAGTTTATATTATTTTAGTTGGCATCATAGCCTCCTCAACCTCAGTCCTCAGATGTCACTATAGTAAACCCAAGGTTGCATACTTTTAGAATGGAAATTTTATTTTGAATACAAAAAGAAAGAAATTTAATTTTTTTTTCTAATGCTAATGTCAACTATCACTTATAATTTGTATAAAAATTCTATGGTTATATCTAATGTTCACTTGTAAATTCAAGTTGTACATAAAAATTTATTCATTAAGTGCTTGACAATGGTTATCCATGATATGTTTTCCACACTTGGTCTATTATCCATTTCACTAGCTTGTAATCTACAAGATAGTCCCTATTATCTTAAAAACACATAAAATTTCATACAGACATCCCTATTTGAACTATGTTTTTCCTATTTTAACCTATAAGTACCTATCATACCTTTTCCAGTAGTCTATATCTTTCTAGAAAAAAAAACACTATGTCAGACAAGGCCACACTATGGCATTGTCCATAGCCATGGTTTTGTCCCTTACACTCCAATAGCTACTATTTCAATTTTAGATGTTACATAATGGATCTCCAATGATTATTGAAAGTTAAATTAGCAAAAATATTCTAGATATTTGCATGTAAAAAAACATCAAGGCATTCATTTGAGAGAACCTAGCAACCTATTTTAAAAATAATTTTACACTAATCAAAATAGAACTATTTATTCCAAATTCAATTATGTTCCATTCTAATAGTCATATAGTAAATTTGAATATTTTTTATTTTAAGTCAAGAACATATTTTCATTATTAATTTATGAAATACTCTATCTATAGTCATTCTGGTTGCATAATCACAAATCGCATAATCTCCCTAGGAGGATTTCCATTTTTTTATTTGTGGATGATGTGGTTCTTCTAGCATCATCCTTCAAAGGAATGCAAAGATATTTGGATGATTTGGATCTATTTTTTAACCTTCAATATCTCACACTCAACTTGGGTAAAACCAAGGTTATGGTCTTTAACTACTTGAAAACCTTGCACCTCAAATTCCTATTTGGAGGGAAGGAGATTGAGATCTATAACTCACACTTTTTTGGGTGTTCAATTCTTAGGTCTGCATTTTAGTTTATGACAAGATCTCAAACCTCATGTCTACAAAGTTTATGGTTCTCTTTTCTTCTTGAAGAGACAATTATTTCATCATCATTTGTAGGATATCTCCTCCAAGATGTCACTCATGGATTCCTTTATTAGACCCATTATACTCTATGTATCAGTTTCTTAGGGTCCCTCCTTGCTTGAGACTGATTGGGATTTAGTAGAGATGATACAGACACTCCTCCTTTGTAGGATCATTAGGTGAAAATAGAATATCCCTCTATATATCATTTTAAAAGAGTTTGGGGATCACCTGCTTAGACTTGAGTGCATGTTTGATCTAGTTTCTTACCTTCATCACATTTGATGCTATGTTGATTATATGCAGGGTCAAATTTGATATCTATACCTAGCCTATTGATATTTAGTGGCCATTGCTCAGTCTGTCACACCCCACTAGGGTTATGGGTGGTATTCCAAGGTCTCAAATATCTTGGGGAAAGTTGACATCTAGATTGACCACCTCCCTCCATACTAGTACTCCTTGGATGCTCGAGGTCATCTGCTTACTTTTAGATAGGTACTAAATAAGTCCATTAGGGATGATATCTATAGATATCACATCTTGACCACTTGGGTGAACCCACTTGAGGGTTTGAAACCTAAGATGGCCTTTTATGTAGATCATTTTCTAGTTTTGTAGGATGATTTTATTATTTGTCCCTAGTATACCCATAGGCATTAGATGCATTCCCTCCATGTCCCTTTAGGGTAGTTCAATGTTAGCTCACATAGGCTCTAATACAAGACTAATCATCACCTAGATTGGGATATCATGATCTAATAGAAGTGGCACACATAAGAGCAGAAGATAGAATTTCACTTTATTTTCAAGTTCCCAACTTACTACGAGATCAGAGGTAGATTTTATTACCTTTTTAGGGGATCATAGTCTCTTGCTAAATTTTTCAAATATGAGGACCAATGGTGTTTGATATTGTATATATAGGAGGCCATGAGGTTCCAAGATCAAAAGAGGCAACCACCTCCTAAACCTAATCCCACTTGTTAGATCACTTCTTTCTTTACAATACTACCTTTTATCAGGGGTACCAAGAAGCTGAGTGAGGATAACCAGGCCTCGACTCTCAAATATATTTGGGATCAAAACATCACACATAGTTTATAATGTCAAATACATTCTATACCTTTTACTAGAAGACAAACCAGGTCTTTCAAGTTTAGGGACTCTTCTTCTTATAGTTCTAGATGAAATCATAATAGGTGACACCCACCTCCTTCCACTTCTTCCAGGTAGATTCTCATTCAGAGTTTGATCTTGTCAGCCTTGAGTGTTAGGAGTGTTGGGCACATCCCATGATATTCCATTCCTCTTTCCTCTTTCTTCATCTATTTGACATGTTCTTAGTGCACCCTTGTCACTTAGCTCACTAGTTGTATAGGTTCTACTCTCTCTTCTGGTGTTCACCTTTCTTTTCTTTACTTTTCATTCTTCTTAGAAGTGTTTTGTATTTTGCACTTTGTATCTACCTTCTATGGGATTTACATTCCCATTGACATACTTTTGTTGTCACTTGTTGGACATTAATATATTTATCTTATCTTATCTTATCTACTTTGTTGCCTAGCTGATGGTGGTTATAGTAAAAAATTATTGAAATTATCACCTTGGAGACCTAGTTCTCTGTGTGCAATGATGACTCTAGGTATTACATATCTTATATTAACAAAGATAGAGGGGAAAATTTGGGGCATTTTTTGATGAAGAGGCATGTGTCTGCTTTCCTTTCTTCACCATCTTTGCTTCTGTGATCTCTCTTACTTCTCCTTCTACTCTTTCCTTTAAGAATTTTGTGCACTACACTTCTTTTGATCTTTATTCTGGGTCTCCTAAAAGCACTTCTCTTATAGGGAACCAAGCTCCTCCACTCACCTCTTCTTCCTCTAGTATGGTTGGAAGATTTTCAAGTCTCTTAGCTTTTTTCTTTAGCCACATTACCCTTTGTGGTCCTTGAAGGTTAACCCATGGTCATTCCACATTTCCAAATGAGTTAATGGTGGCAATCCAACTTTCCTCGACTCTCAAGCTTCATAATTTAACAATGGTAAAAGATACAACCTGTAAATTCAATAATCTCCACTCCTACACACAAGTTTAAACTTAAAAAACTCTCCTCTTCACCTAAAAACAATCATTGTGTCTTTGTCAACTTTTTAATCACTATGTTCTGTAAGAAATTTTGTTTTGTCGATCTATGGTTCTCTGGTTCACCATTCGTACTTAACACTCATATATTTAAGCAAGGTAAAGTATAAAATGGCTTTGGCAAGATTATTTATAGGACATGCAAGGGGGTTCACCTCCATTAATTCTTTCCCTCCCCTTGTCACTTCTATTCATTAATGCATATCTTTGAATGAAATTCATACTTCAAATCTTTCAGCGAGCATTTAATGCCTTAAAAAAATTATCCCATCATTCCAATCGCATAATTATCACCATAAATAACCTTCTCACATTAATGGTACATTCTTTCGCATGCCTTTCTTGGAAGTGGATGACAATTGTGTCCAACCATTCCAATGAAGTGGAAGATAGTTATCACCTAAATGGTGGGAACCTTTCAAAATGCTTTTAAGGTGCATTGAATGACTCATATGCCCTTTTAATCATTTGCATGTTATAGATGAATTTCATGCTTTATGATCCTTGCATGCCAAATTGTATTATGTCTTGTATTCATATGAATGATGCCTTAACCCTTACTAAAAGGGTTCATGGTCCTCCATAAAAACACACACAAACTCAAAATTACATTAAAGATTTGTGCACATCAAGGGCAGTGATTTTTATTAAAAGCAATAAATTCTAACCTAGTAACCTTAATCCTTATTGATTACAAAAATTAAACTAAATAAAATCATAATATGATTGAAGCTAACTATCATTATAGTGTTGTGGGAGAAATTATCCATCTATTCACTTTACCTAGAAAGCTCTAGTAGGTTGAATACTATGAACTATAGATGGTCCATCTCAATGGATGCAGCGCTTCCCAGGGTGGTGCACAAACTTGGAATCATATAGGAGAATTTTCATGCCTAGAGAAAATACTTTATTCTTTAGATGATGATCATGTAATGTTTTCTATTTACTTTTCTCAACATCTTGACTCTAGTAGGTGAGGAATTGAGCCTCATTTAGTTTTAATAAATCATCGATCTAAGCTTTCAAAGAGGCTTCATCATCCAAGTTTCCCACATGTGTTATTTAGAGAAATGGAACTAGGAACTTCACTAGCATGACATATTCCTTCCCATATACTAGGTTAAATGGTGTGCTTTTATTGAGGTGCTTATACGTAGTTTGATAAGCCCATAATACTATAGACACTCTATCATCCCAATCAGTCAGGCCAATATTGAAATATTTTGTCAAAGTGGTATTGAGGATCTTATTAAAGGATTCAACTATTCCATTGGCCTATGGGTGGTATGGTGTCATCTTATGGTGCATGATCATGAACTTGGCTAACAAGATGTGAATCATCTCATTCAAAAAGTGGGTGCCATGATCACTAGTGAAGCTTAGGGGACATCTAAATCATGTTATAATATTATCCTAGATAAATCACATGGAATTTATTATAGTATAGTCTTTTGTTAGCACTACTTTATCCCAGTACATGAGATAATTGATTGCTACAATGTTTTACTAGGAGTCCATTCATCATCTTGCTAAAGTGATAGGCCCCACAAATTCAATAACCCATTTCTTGAATGGTTCTGGAGAAGGAATAGGGAACAATGACATAGTGTGTCTTTTGTTTGGTTTTCCTATGTACTAGTAGACATAATATTGTTTGACATAAGCCTTTGCATCTTTGGATAAATTTTTCCACTAGAGTCTAGTGAGAAAGACCTTATGCATGGTATCCTCTCTATCATAATACCCTATGATAATACATTTGTGTACTTCTTAGAGTACTTCAGGTTGCTCATGTTGCATTACATAATTGTAAATCACCTCATCATGGTCCATTTTGTATGGATCACTTGATATGAGTTGATAAGGTGTAGCATGGATTACAAGTTGATTTTTCTCTTGTGAAGTTAGGAACATAACCAACATTGAGGAATGCCACAACATATTCTAGCTCTTCATTTACCTAAGCAACTTGAAAAATCTTTATGTCAAGAAGATCATTTTCTATGGCATGTGAGGGTTCACCATTGTCAATTTTGGATAAATGATCAGGTCAAGAATTGGTCTTCCCAAGATTTACTACTATAGAAAACTAAAATTCTTAGAAGAGTACAATTCAATAGAAAATTCTTCCATGTAATACTATCTTTTTGACAAGATACTTCAAGGCCTCATGGTCTGTATAGAATATAAATGGAGTGGCCAAAAGGTAATGCCTAAACATTTCTAGAGTGTAAACCATATAAAAATCTTCATGCTCAATGGTGGTATAGTTCTATTCTATCAATGTTAGCTTCTTACTAGCAAAGTAAATTAGGTGATCTAAGTTCCCATCACCCAGTTATGTAAGTATCATATCGACTGCCATCCCAGATTCATCAACATGGATATGAAAAGGCTTTGTCCAATCAAGAAATCACAAGATAAGAGTTGTAACTAACCTTTATTTGAGTGTTTCAAAGGCTCTTTTATAAGAATTAGTCCATACAAATTATTCATTATGCTTCAAAAGTTATTCTACGCATATGATGATCTTGGCATAACCTCGAATGAACTTTTTGTAGTAGCTCATGTGTCCTAGGAAGGTACACACCTCGCACTAAGTTTTAGGTGCTGGTAGATGAAGAATGATAGAGACCTTGGTTAGATCCACCAAGATTCCCTCCTTACAAATGATATGCCTAAGGAGTACACCAAAAGGTGTTACAAATAGGCAATTCTTTAAATTTAGGGAAATTTTCAACACTTGATAGCGTTCAAGTAGATTTGAAGAAACTTATGGATAAAATATTTGAAATTCTCAATTTCTATCCATAAGAACACCACCGAGGCATTTTTAAACTTGAAAGGCATGATGGTATATGCAAAAAATCCCCATTGAGTAGTGAAATTAGTCTTGGATCAGTCTTCCTCAGCTATTTGGACTTGGCGGTATCCTGAGAACCCATCGATAAAAGAGTATATCTCACATTCGGCAACACCTTTTAGGATTTCCTCCATGAAATTTATTGGAAAAGGATATATCACACAAGATGCATTTAAAACATAATAATCCACATAGATCCAGATACACCCACCCTTTTTGATATTGATTATTATGGGACTCACCCAACTAGATTCATCAATGGGATTAATTACTCTGGCATAGAGCATGTTATCAATCTCCTCTTTTATGCATGCCTAGACATTAGGATTCATCCTATATGGATGTTTCCTCACTGGGTGAGCACCATCAATCAACTTTATGTGCATCTTCCTTAGATAATGGTGAACTCCTTTCATTTTTCTATAATTTATCAGGAATACATCCTGATACTCTTTTAACAACTCAAAAATTTATGAGATTTTTGTCTTAGTCTAGTAATTTCTAATTGTAGCCATCTTAGGATCTTGATATGTGTCAATGTTATGTTCAATAGTTTGAATGGGCCTATGATAAGGGTTATCCATTAGATAACTAGTGTCCTAAATAGTTTATGAACCAACACTTGTATTGTCACTTAGATGGTTATTCAAGGGGTCGTGTGAAGTGGATCCCTCACCTTCATCTACTTGAAAGAGGAGTTTTTGTTTTCCTAGGTGGATCTCTTCACTATGTTCATCAATAGGGATCATCAATGGTGTAGGATTTGATTATGTGGGAGGCTCAATGAATAAATGCAAGGGTTCTTCATGATCCTGATGAATATGGAATAGCTAGTATTCAATGGGACTTATATCTCTAATGATTGCTTCATGCATGGCTTGAAGGGTGAGGCACAAGTCCATCCTTGGTGAAAAGTAAGAAATGTTTAGTGTCATGTTTTCCTTTAATAACTACAAAAACCTAATACCCATGTACCTTTCTTTATGAATGTACCAAGCCCATTCCCAAGTGCACAAAGTCCCATAGAACGCATAGACCTAGAGGTAATTTGGTAAGAATGTTTCTTTAGCTCACCATATTGTCTCACAAGATTCAATATGAGGTTTAGGTGCTTTCTTTAGCTCACCATATTGTCTCACAAGCTTCAATATGAGGTTTAGGTGCTTTCATACCACTATAACTAAGCGTGGCTATGATCTTATTACTATGGTCAAATATATGATGTAGAGTAGATCACACTTGATCCTAATACAAAAGATGATCTTTATGAGTAAGCCACCATCATGTAGTAGTACCATCAAAACTGTGATATAAAGGCCTCATCCAGTCATTTTTAGTATCATAGAACTCTTAAAGGCATTGGATAAAGTCACGCACCTCCATTTATCCTAGAAACTATAGAACTTCATCTAGTCTCTCTAGCAGTGGTTTCTCTAATGGCCATCTCATTGTTAAACCCATGAAGCACATGAAATTGTGGCATTTAGGGAGTTGGTACAGGATGATTTCTTCTCTATTTATGATTTTGCATAATATTTTGATGAGATAATAGTCACCATGGGCCCAATATTTGCAAGCATTACTTATACTATCTGAGATAGACTAGTTGTCCATTCACTATATAATACCATATAGTGTTGGATCATGTTGTTCATCATTTTGAGTAGTCACATTATTCAAATTGTTTATGTCTTCATTAGTGCTCATGGTATCAATATAGGGTGGTCCCTATGATTGGTCTAAGGTTATTACCATTTGTTGATCGATATTATCATAGCTAATGTATCAATTTTTAAAGCTCAAACTTGCATGATTATCATAGTACCAAGGCCTTCCTAGTAAGGCTAGATAGTCATCATCTTCTACCAACTCTTAAACCTCAAAATATTCTTTAAATGGAACCCCAAGTATGTCAATGATGGCATTTTTTAGGACTCCAATAGGAAACAGTCGAGTCTTATTCACCATGAATAGGATGAGGAAAGGGCTATAGGGCTAGACTAGACATTTTTCACTGAGCATATTTAGTGAGAACATTTACTTTCATGTCAATATCTACTATAATATCTCATATTACCCATCTATTTATAGCTATATCAAATAATATCTCTCCATATTCTAAGGAAGAGGAACTAGGACATTCCTGACATCGAGCATGATTTAAATAGCAATATTTGCTTTGCTGACTGAGGTGAGGGTGGACTTAATTTTCTATGCGAGTTTGACCTTTAAGTCAATCACTGAGTTGGGTAATGACATCTTCATCAATCATATGTTCTTATAGTTCCTAAAAATTATCCCGCACCACAAGAAGTTTAACTTCTTTTTACACTATGGCATACTATGTGACATCCTTATCCTTGAGGTATTGAATCTCACCTTGAAGCTCTCACATGAGTTATATTATATCCTAAAGGAAATATTTTTGTTATTTTTCATTAGGGTACTTCTTTTCCCATGTTTCTTTTTGATGTACCTTCTTCACTGGGTTAGTTTTAGATTGAGCTTGACCTCCACTTTGAGTGGTGATATTTACTTACTACACTATGGGTATGGTCAATCATGCATACCATTTTGGTTTTTCTATGAAAATCATGCTGGTGCCCTTTTCATTTCTATACTTAGTGATGGATGCATATAGATTAGGGCACTCTTCCAGTTGATGATATTTTTTGCAAAATGCACAAGCTGGGTAATCTAGGCAATTTCTTTGATAGTGGTCTAGTGAACCAAATTTGTAATAGGTTCTAGGTGGAAACTGACCACCACATCATCCTTGTCCTCTCCCTCAACCATGATAGCCACCATTGTCTTGAGTATTGGAAACTAAGGTTTGATGCATGCCATGCACTCAAGCTTCATTAATATCACTAATTAATTGACAATCATTGATGTCATGTGTGTAAGCATCACAAATATTACAATACTAAGATGCTTTAGCATTTATAGACTATTGTAAAACTTTAAAAGAATATACATCATTTTCTCCATGAAAAATATCATATATTTGTTTAAGTACTGCATAAATTTTCTTGCATGGGTAGTTATTCTTTGTATTCCCTTTAGTCTCACAGTTAGTATACCAGACACCATTGCATGTCACATGTGCATTTTTTGCTATCAAATTTTCAAGTTGAGATTACATCGACACTATTTGTGCCTCCATAAAGGGAATAATCTTGCTATCCATGCTTTCAACCACTTTAGTGAGGAGGTTAGCTTCCAATGCCTCATGCATTCTTGTGAATATTCTTTGTGACAAGGTCCATCAAAAAGGTATAAATAATCCTCCCATGAACGATTATGCATGCTAAGTAGGATTGATTTGAAATGATAACATAGAAATTAAGGTTTTGAATCATGCATCATATTCATGTATGATCTCTGTAAGTCCCTATTTTATGTATTTCATCACCACTATACTTTACTTCTCAAACTTAAGAATGTCAACTTCCTACAAGAAGGCTACTTTGAGCTAGTCATAGTCGACCACTACTTGCTAAGGGTCAAATTTATGATACCATTTATGCACATTCTCTAAAAGTGTGGTTAAAAAATACATTTCCTTTCATTTAGAAGATGTGATGCCACCTACTCCATAAACTAATTCACACATATAAACATGCCAAACTGTATTCTCTACCCCATAGTATTTAGGTAAATTCAATGTCATCTCATAGTATACTGTAGTGGGTTGTGGTTGAGTAGGTGGTTGCTAGGAAGATCCAACTCTAGTTATAGGAGGGGGTCTACTTCCTCTAATGTCTCATCCTAATCCTCCTCCAGTGCCTCTAATAGCAGTGCCCATGGGAAGAGGTGTGGTAGAGGGCTGAGTTCTTAGGTTTGGGCCTATATTCTATCCTTGAGGGCTAGATCCACTTGGCATCCCAAGATGTGCCATAGAATTCCCTTGAAGAGGGAAAGATTTAGATTTTAAATTATCACTTAATGGCCTAGTTTTATTTTCCCTTACCCATTCAATTTTTGACTTTTGACTATCTATATCCTAATTCTATATATGTATTCTATCCAAATCAAAGGCATGAAGATGCACTATGATGGGGGAGCCCAGTTGACTTAGACTTGGTTCTTCATCTCCAAAAATCTATCTCATTTCTCCTTTAAAGGATAAAAGTGGACAAGTATGTGGATCAAAAGTGATGGGTTCCTCACATGCATTTGCCTCCTTATGGCTCTTCATAGCACTCCTCAAGTTTTTTTGATCTCTTCACATGCCACTAACTCCCATAATCCTCTAACAAGCTTCATCATACTTCTATTTCTATAACACTCACTAGTTTGGTACCATGTTGAACACAAAATCCTTAGTCAACCATTAGTCACCCCTCCCAATCATGTAGCTCATACATAGGATATTTTTAATCTTCTATGGGTAGAGTTTTTAATCTAAGGTCAATAATTAACTTCTTAACTTTTAAATCAAACAATGAGAGGTAGCGTTCCCTCAACTCTCATAGAAATTAGAAATTTGCATCCTTAGGACATGAATAGGTGGTCACCATGCACTACAAAATGTAACTATATTTTCAACACCTCTCCACAAATAGTTAACTACTCACATCTAGGGAACTCCAAGTCATGCTAAACTCCTCTGACATTCAAGTGTCCATGATTGCCTTCATCTAATATTTTGAGATCATCCTTAAGTATACACTAAGATCCAAGAATACAAGAGAAATGGGACCTCAAAAAAGAAAGTCTCATACAAATAATTGTAGAGGTTATTCTCTACCCACTATCATGCAAAAATTAGTGGTTCAAGATATAGAGTTGCAAAATTATCTTCAACAATGGTAACCCATTCTTCAATATTATCTAATGTAATATGCTCAAATATTTCCCATGATTATGCTCTAATTATTTTATGTCTTGTCAATGAAACCAAAATGTTGGATTCATTTAGTTAGCTCTACAATAGCACTGAAGCTTCTCCCCAATAGGCTGGCATGTTGACCCTATCATGTGAAAGTTTAGTCTTGTGCACTCACCTGAAGTGTGTAGCAAAAGACCAGTTCTTGAAGGCTTAAAAGCACAATGTTATATGTTTATTTATCACTTGTAACATAAATATTAAGTTATTCATTACCATAAATATACCACTATTATCCTTATTGTCCTAGACATAACTACTATGATAACTAGGTTCACCATTACTATTCAATAGTAGCAATAAAAAGAAAAGATACCCATGACTTAGAAATAAAACATATTCATTATTAAACACTTAGAATGTTCAAGATTCACTAGATGTTATGGTAAATACTAACTATTCATTTATTTCTTAATATCTTACAAGATAGAATGCTATCTCTATTCTCCAAAGGTCCACATGTGAAAATGATTACAATAGGGATTTTTATACTTGTTTTTCCCTGACCAAGTGTAAAGATTCTAACTATCATGGAAAACTAGCACACATGCTCCTAATAGGCTGAGATTCATGGATCTTACAACTGATTATTCCTATAGAATTAGGATTTTGTGCCCCTAGATGCTTGTTATTTGTTATGTTTTGGAGGCCAAGTATTTCATTCCTCATGGGTTGGTACGTAACTTTTGATTGATGGGGTCAAAGTGTCCTACTCAAGTTACTCTTCTAATTTATCTCACATTCCTCATGCTCTACATCCCTCATGATCCACTAATATTCCACTTCTTGTTTTGATTCATCTGTTCCTAGGTACATCATGATACATTCTTCCTTGATTGGGTCCTCTCACACTAAGTCTCCTATGCCATTATCCTTCCCCGCTTCACAAGTTTTGTGCCACAATAATCCTGCATGCCATTTTCCTCCCACATCATGTCAGTACTTATGTCAAAATGGAAAATGGTCCCTCTATGTTACATATTAAAAATAGAACAACACTTGTACAAAATTTAGGGGTCAAAAAGTATTAGGTCCAAACTATTTAATTAAGAAGTCTTGACACTTGGTTTGGTCAAGATATTTATTAAGAATTTGAGGGGTAAAAGTTCAAACCTTATATTTAAAATAAGTTAAAGTGGTTATAAAGAGTTTAAATTGATTATCATTAGCTATGCTATGGTTTTCCTTATGGGCCAAATATTTCCATCACTTGATAAAAATCATGAGATAATTTAGGGGGAGATTATTTGGCATTGATGAAATGGTGAAGGTAGTTTTTGAAAAGATCATTGTGTTGAAACTCTTTAACTAAAGGATTGAATAAACCTTCTAGTTGTCATATGGAATATTGATGAAGTTGGTTGTACCATTACAATACACCTCTAGTGAATTTTTTAAACATGAGTTTAGTTTTGGCAAAGGTATTAGTTTGGATCCATTCTTTGTAAAGATTACCAAATCCCTTGAGGAAATATGTAGGGTCTTTAGTCCCATCATACTTAATAGTTGGAGATATGTTACCAATATAAATGGAAAAAATTAAATGGGATAAAGGTTTATGTTGTATGTTTTTAAGAATCTTTTTGTTCTTGATGGGCTGGGGAATGACATTTCCCATGACATCTTTAAGAGGTGTAGGAATAAAATTTTGGTTATTTTGGGGGATTAGAACTAAAGGTTGATTAGACATATTAATCAAATGATGTTATAGTTTCATCATTTAGGAGGTGTTATATGTTTGAATTATGTTCATTTATTGCACTATCTATGTGAGAATTTGGGTTATATCAATTGGTGGGTTGGTGTTTGTAGGAGGACTCTTCAAATTAGTATTAAGGGGAGGGTTATTAGGAGGTGGATTACTGATTAGGTTGTTAGATAGACTCGTTTCAATTGCTCCCACATTATATTGATATGCTTCAATATGTGAACTATCTTGATAGTTACAAAAAGGATATGATCTACCTACCTCATATGGAGGCATGATTTGAACCATGTTTCAATCCAAAGATGAAGGAGTGGAAGAAGTACTTCAAGAGTGAGAATTCTCTTGGGAGGTAAAGAAAGGAAGAAAAGAATACTCCATATAACATCTAAATGGAATTAGGTTATCCAAAAGTATTATGATAGGGGATTTAATAATGCTTGATAAGAGAAACATAATTTAGGAAAGAAGGAAGAGAATTAGGGATTAATTTATCCATATAGAGAACTAAGTTGGAAAAATAAAAGAATGGGGTTGGCCAAATAGAAGATAGGGACAACCAACAAGCAATAAGTTGATTGAGTCAATAGAGTACAACTAAAACACGTGTTGATAACATGATAGAGTCATATGGGTTGATTTTATACTACTGGATGGAGGGTAGAATTGAGAGAGAAGGCATAGTCATGTAAGTCAACATTTTACTACTGGTAGGAAGGTAAAACACAGTCTGTAAGAGATTGTATAGACTAAAATGATAGTGTAATGAAATAAGAATTTTTTTTTCACAAGATAATTGAAGTAAGGATGAAATTAAACACAAAAATAAGTGGATCAATGTGATTGATCTAATTGGGTAACATAACACAAGACCTTACACCGACGCTGGCCAATGTAAGTTTTTGTAATACATGTAATGATCAAAGAGCAAGTAATTAAATAAAAAGTAAATGTTAATTAATTGGTCACCCTTAGTTTTATTATATTATTAGAAATTTTTGATTTTAATGTGATAGGGGATTTGGTTGAAATAAGGAACTAAAAAGTAGTCTAAAGTTGGTTTTAGAATGTTTGACCTGAAAGGGATTTATATTAGCAATGGTATTGGCTAGGTGTTGGTGCCTACTCCTTCACTTCATAATCTTGAATTGATAAGGGTATCAGGTGATTTTCCAATATATACCATTAACCACATATTTATAGTTGTCTAGAAAAAAAATTGGCTTCCCCCATGGTGATGAAATCCAAGTAGGTAATCCTTGGGAGGACAAGTGTTTAAATGTGTTTTGAAGGTTAATTAATTTGGTAGTGTGTAAAAAATAGTAATATAATTTAACTAAAATGGTAATTTTAAAAACCACCTATTTAAACCATGTGAGTTACTCTAAGCATGGAAATAATTAAAATGGAAATGTGAATTAATTACTAGCAAGTAGATGTTAGTTCCTTGATTGAGAATAATACAAAGTTGGTTTAGGTGACACTATATATAAATAGTATAAAATATATTTGACTGGGTCACTTTTATTCTACAAAAGTAGGGTCTTTAAGAATAGAGTTATATAGGTCGATTATCTCTTTCAGATAGAAGACAAACTACAGAACTATGTCGACCAAGTCAACCTAGTTAGTTGTAGGTTTATAGTTTTGAAGACTAATAACTTGTAATAAATAGAACTAAAATAAATACTAAAATGATAGAGACATGAAATAAATGAACCTTGGTGGGCTTGAAGATGATTTATTTTGAAAATTTTATGATGTAATACTTTATTTTTTGCTTTGAAATTCTTCAAACTAGGTTGATTGGTTGGATAAAGTTCTATAAAACCCTATATGGTGAAGAAGAATAAGGATTAGAGTCGACCTATTTAATTTTTTTTGTTGATCTATATGTTGGTAGAAAGAATTATAAAATAGAGTCAACCTATTCAATAGTGTATGCTAATATGGAACTAAAGAATATTACTATGTCAAACTGTTTGATCCATTAAGCTATAGCTAATAAATACCTACATAGGAAAAATAGAGTCATTTTAAAGTGATTGTGTATTAAAACTTTGCACAAAAATTTAGAACTATACTTATTGGTTCGATATAGTACTATAAATATATAAAAATATAATGAAATTTTAAAAATGATAGCATGAAAGAAAACCTAAAAGGGTTAGTTTCACGTTGGGTTCACCAAAATGTATGCAAAAGGAAATGCAACTAATCTATAAATCAGTCCTAGTGCAAAGAGGATAAATCCTACATATACTTCCAATTTTGGATACATTAGATATTTTGGTTCATGACCAAGATGGATCTTCTAGACATAGCCAAGGGATTTCTTACCATAATAAATTCACTAGGGAGGGTTATAAAGCCTCCAATCGAGAAAAATTATGTAATAAACCTAGTTAGATCATATGTTTTGATATTCACTAAACTAATAACTAGTAAATTAAAGTCTAATATATTGCTCACGAAAGCTTGTGGCACAATGTGCGGTTAGTAAACATTAAATTAAGCATGCCTAAGATAATCTTAATTAATCTATGTATAGGTAAAACCCTAATGCATAGAGAGAGCAATATATTCAAAATCTATTACTTATATTACTTCTATTTGCTAAAAGAGAGGAGCAAAGTTAGAAATACTTACCTTAAAGACAAACCCATCAAGAATCAATCTCTCCCTTGGCCAAAGATGCTTCATAAGAGGTAATTGTGGTTTGTAAGGATCACTAAGAATGGCCAAAGTATCCAATACTTTTCTATAAGACAATATTTTTATTCAAGTAGAAACCCTAAGATAAGACTCCTCAAGTAGATTGGTAGAAGAGAAGACTGTAAAGAAGTGTAAATGAATAATTAACTCTTTCTAACTCTCTAAGAATGGTGAAATGAATGTGTTTATATAGCTATATCTAACCCTAGTCCTTTATAAAAGTTTAGACTGACAAGGTTGAATCAATTGACCTTGTATCACTATTGGAAAAAATAAATTAGGTCTTGGCCTAGGTCAGCTAGGGGCTAACTTAGACACTAAATAAGTTTTTTCAATTAGATTACAAGGTCGATGGGGTTGATATTGTAATGTAAATTATCAAAAAGGATTTTAGGCTAGGGAAAGGCTAATAAAGGTGGGAAATGACTAGAGGAGAGTGTAAAAGAGGAGGCAAATCTTAGTGAAATGTTTTTAGGATATGATTGGATTGACAAAAAATGGTAGTATAGGGACAAAACTCATGAAAAACACCAATGGTCTACCCATCCCTTTCTTGATGCACTCGTTAAGGCATGCACTCAGAGATATTGAGACTTGATGGGTTCCTAAAAGATATAAAGCATCATTATTTGATAAATTTTAAAAATATTATGTGTATACACAAAGTTATATGTTTTTAATGTCAGGCACATGTGAGAAACCCTTGGAGACCAACCACACATTGAACTTGTCAATGGACCCATTATTGGATACTTAGATTGATATATCAATCTTCATTAAACTATATTTCTTCCCTTAGGAAAAAGTGTCAAGTCCCAAGTATGATTCCTAATTAAATATTTATACTCCTCATGCATGAAATAAACATAGTTAGGAATACATGATGCCTCTCAAAAATTATATGGGTATGAGGTAGAGGAATATAAATCATGTGGCTCACCCTCAAACTCTAAATGTGTTCACATATCATCTGAAGGGTCTTAAACCCATGTAACTACACTCTTGAGTGTCTCACTAGCCCAAATAAGACCATGAGTGGATGATTCAGGTAGAGAATCATAGTCATTTTAAGTGTAGATAGAAGCGGATGGACATTAATCTCCATCACTACTCTCACTAATAGAATAATAAGAAGTTTCCTCAACCAATCCAAGTGAGTAAAATCAAGTTGGATAAGTGTCAAGTGTTGAGTCTTTATGACTCTCCTAAAAGTTAACACTTTTGTCAATGAATACATCATGTGTGGTTGGATGAAGAAGGTATAACCCCTTGAAACCATCTATATAACCTATGAAGATGCAAGGCATACTTTGAGGTTCCATAACCTTATGTTTATTCTTAGGTATAAGTGCCATAGATAGAGATCTCAAAAATATAAACTGATTAACTAATGGTTTCCTATTTTTCCAAGCTTCAAAGGTAGTTATACATTTCAAATATTTATGAAGAACCCTATTTTCAATGTAGCAAGCACAATTGATTAATTTAGCCCAATACTATGGTGATAATGACTTAGAGTGAATCATATAGTTATCCATCTCTTTTAAGGAGATTTTATTGCATTCTAAAACTCCATTATATTGAGGACTATAAGGAGATATTCATTTTAAATCAATACGCTCTATTGTGAAAAACTATTCAAACCTAATATTGACACACTTACCCCCATTATCAGTTTAAATAACATTGATGAATTTATTATATTATTTCTCTACAAGAAATTTTAAGTCCCAAAAATTGTTGAAAACTTCATATTTTTACCTAAGGAAGTGAACCCATGTATATCTCAAGAAATCATCAATGAAGGTAAGGACATACTTAGCCCTTGTGAGAGATAGACTATGAAAAGGCCCAAATACATCATTGTGTACTAACTCCAATTCATGTGAAGAACCTTAAATCTTTTCCTTTGTTAAATTTTTCTTTAGGATGTTTCCAAAATGAGATAACCTCACAAATACCCTTAGATAAATGGACTCAAGGCAAGCCTGTGACCATGCCATTATTTTCAAGTTGTTCTAGGTAGTGGTAGTTAAGGTGGCCAAACCACTCATGCCAAATTTTGATAACTTTATTTGTATGAGTTATAAATGTAGTTAGAGAATAATCAGGTGAAATATGTGAGAAGATATATAACTTAGATTTATGATCTTCCCTACCCATAGTATTATATAATCATTGTGTAACTCTCTAATTGTGACTGAATCTAGTGAAAAATCTACCCTTACGCCTTGATTGATGTGAGTGATTTGGTACACTAATAGTAGATTAGTTTAAATTAATGGAACACCTATAAAATTATTTAATGTTCCTCCATCCATTTCAATATACCCTCTCCCTAAAAATTCTACTGAAGTGTCATCACCTTAAGTGATAGAAGACATGATACAAGGTTCTAAGGAAGAAAACTCAACTTTTAAATAACCCATGTGGAAAGAATCACCCAAGTCAATAACCCATGAAGAGGTTGGAGCTGTAACTACTATAATATCCTTTACCTTTTATTCCTCTTTACCTTTGCATTTTTCCTTAGAAGAATCTTGAGTTTATTAATTGTGATTGATAGACTCAGGAACACCTTTGTTATTATTTTCTAGAAGATGAGTTAGATGATCAATTTTTTTCTTCATAAATTTATTTTCATCATTCCCATTTTTATTTCAATGGGCACACTTAACCTTATCTTTCTTAGGTCTTACATTGGAAGATAAAGTTTAATAGGTTGATAGGAGAGGTTGATTCTTTCTTCTTCTCTTGATCCTTATTCTTCATCTTCTTCTCTTTGTTTAAAGTATTTGCTTTCCCATTCACAATAATTATGGCTTGAGGATTTTTGGAATTCAATGTGCCCATATTTATTAACTTCTCTTCCTCTCAAGTCAAATAAAAAATAGAGGAATCTAAAAAGGGTATTTTACATGTAGTTCCTAGAGTATTTTTAATGAATGGAAATTAGAGACAAAGATTGATTAATCAGGACCTAGCTTAGAGAGTATAGAAATAATTAGTTGGTCATATTTCTTAACTATTCCACATTATTTCAACTAAAATTTCAAAGACTTATACTTAGTAAATAAATCCTTAAGTGTGTCAAAGTTGTTAGGACTTAGGTTGATAAGTTCATTTTTAAGTTCATGACCTCTCATCACATCTAGTTTCCTGAAAACATTTCCAAGATGGTCCACACTTCATTGGGAGATTTATCAAGTTATAAGTGAAAGAGAAGATCATGAGACATAGAAATATGACAACCCATAGGCTTCATCATAATGGTTTTACCACTTATTTTTTTTACTTACGTACTAGGTTTAGTTTCATTATCCACTGTAATATGATCTAAACCCTTGCTCCTTAATATAATTTTCATTTTGGTTTTATATTCATAGTATTTAAATGGTGTTAGTGGATTAATTAAACTTATATCAATTGTGAAGAAATAAATTTGAAGTAGTGCAAGTTGAATTTATTGTTTTATAAATGAAAGTGAAAGCAAAAAGGAAAGAGTGACACAAAAAAATAGTACACCCCACTAAACTATGAAATGGCAAACCCCTTTAAATGTTGTAAATAATGCATGATCAAAAGATGTCAAGCATAGCTAAGAATGTGTTTAGAGAAAGTAGTATAAATTTTGAAAAGGTGTTATTTAAAAGAAAAGGGGATGTTAGGCTCAATTGATAATGCATCCAAAATAAGTATACACAATGAGCAAATACGAGAGATAAAGTATTATTTCAAATAAAAGGGGGTTTGTCCACCTAACAAACCAAACCTCACCCTCCAATATTCAAGGGGGATATGAAGAATTTCTATAAAATAAAAAAAATCTTATCTTTTAAAATAATAGTCACAATGTATTATTTTTAATTTAAAAATAATTAAAAAATATCTCCCTTGATAATATTGATCCTCCTCAGTATTATATTTTTTATATAAAAATAATAAAGGCATATATATAATGATCTCTCATATAAAAGGAACCCATCCCACATTAATATAATTTCCATTTTGGTTTTTTATTCATAGTAGCTAAATTGCATTAGTGGATTAATTGAGATTTTATCCATTATGAAGAAATAAAGTTAAAGTAGTACAAGTTGAATTTGTTATTGTTTCAGAAATAAAAGTGCAAGTAAAATGGAAATAGTGACATAAAAAGCATAGGACACCTCCTTGAACTATGAAATGGTGAATCCCCCTTGAATGTTGCAAAAATTACATGCTCAAAAGATGTCGAGAATGTGTTTAGAGAAACTAGTGCAAATGTTGAAAAGGCAAGATTTGCAAGACAAGGGGATGTTGGCCTCAACCAATAATACATCCAAAATAAGTATACATAGTGAGAAAACAAGACATATAAAGTATTGTTTTGAATGTGAGGGGGTTTTTCCACCTATCAAATTGAACCTCACCTTCTGGTCATCTATGAATAAGGATATGGAAAATTTTTACAAAAAAATAAATCATGCTTTTAAAATAATACGCACAATGTATTTTTTTAATTTAAAAACAATAAAAAAAGATCCCCTTGATAATATTGATCCCCCCATTGTATAGATTGTTTTATATAAAAATAATAAAGGTGTCTCTATATAATGTTATCCCCTGTAACAGGGACCTACACCCTACTTTTCTCTTCTCTTTTTCTTAAAAAACTTTGGAAACTGAAATTAAAAATCAATTTTAAATATTAATGTTTGAATTTTCAAAAATAATTTTGAAAATAGAAAAAGTTAAAAGTTAAAATATAAGACCAAAAATTATAAATTTTTTTTAGAAAACCATTATCTTGTTCATGAAAACTATGGACTATAATGGTGTCGAAAGTGGAAGGGATGTGAACTTGATGGATATTCACATGATTGAGTCCAAGCAGTGGGGTCACCCAGACTAGAAAACAATGCATGAGTCACCCTAGAGATGCACATAGGTGTTGTAGGCTGTGTACCTCTTAAATAATTATTGGATGATGTTTTGAAGGCATAGGCAAGAATAACAAGGTAGAAAACTGATTGCTAATATCTAAGAGGGAAAAAATGGCCATGGTTATTTAAACTCTGCTAAAGTGAACCAACAGAGGCCATCAAAATGTGAATAATAATTTTTAGGTTGTGTTTGATTAAAACTAAAATGAGAATGACAAGAAGGTTTAGTCACACAAATACCAAGCCATGAAAGGAGGTGATCAATGATTCATTAAGAGTGTGAAACTTGAAGATAAGATTCTTCATCCCCCTAAAAAAAGAGAGGGTCTACTGTAGAAAAATTAGAATCTTATAGTTCTCTCTGCAAGGATAAAAATAACCAATAAAGAATACTCTTAGCAATTAAGAAATAAGGAAACAAGATCTCTTGAATTTACAAATGAAAACTCACGAATTACATAGAAAAAAAACCCTACATTTTTTTTAGTTGCCAATTTTATTTTTATATTTAAAAAAAAACTTGAATTATTTTTTTAAACCCTCTAAAAATTTCCTCATAATGTATTACAAAAAAACTCAAGATTTCAAAAAATACACATGGTAAATAACTAGACACAATATTACTAGAGTGGCTCTGATACCATATCAAGGTTGAGTCCAAGTTATGGATACATTGAATGCACAAGCTAAGTGATTACATGAACCAAGTAGGATTATACAACAAAATAACTAAAAATAAAATGAAAAAAATGTGAGAATATTGCACAAGATAAGATGGAATCAAAAACTAAAAATTTTGTTAATAAAACTCACAAATGTGAGAAGTACAAATAGGAGAGTGTTGAGTAATTCCTCCACAAAAGGTAGTCAATAGACCCAAAAATACATATTAAATCCTCCACAAAAGGTGGTAGACAAGGAAAATAATATAGGAGTAAGTCCCACACCTAAAATATCCAGTTCAGGGAGTTACTTCCTAGTCACTCGGTCGGCCTACACACATAAGCAAGATTCTCCATAAAAGTAGGAAAACTCCAAATGAGAGAGAAAATATCTCATAATAAATAAAGATGGAAAAAAAAACCCTTACTTTAAAAAAATCATGAGGATTGGATGAAGTATATGTTAAATCATAAGGATGGATATATTTCCTATATTTTGGATCATATGGAATGCCATGAGTACTAGGACAATAGACACTATAGTCTAATGCATCCATTTATTGGAAATTGTGAATAAATTGAGAATCACTATGGATCATGACTTCCATTTTTGAATGGTGGAATTTAAGACATTACTACAAGGTGGATGGAATAGCTTGAATCTTATGAATTCATGGTTGACCCAGAAGTATATTATATGGAAGGTCAAAATCTACTACATGTATATAAGTCTAGTGGTAAATGGGTCCCATCACATTAGAGAGAGATATAGTACCTGTCAATTTCCTTTCATTATCATCATATGCATTAATAATAATTAAATTTGGCCTTATAGTAGATTTTAAATATCTGAATTTTTTTATTATATCTACACTATAAATATTTAATGTTGATCCCCTATCTAAAATGACTCATTGTATTTTGTTATTAACAATAGATACATCTATCTACAAGGGGTAATTATGGTTAGGTTTGATTGGTAGCATGTCTTAATAATCAAAAGTGATGTTTTGGGATTGTGACAAGTGATTGAATAAGGCTTGGAATTAACTCATATCTTTTTCCATATGCACCTTTGACTCATGAAGGACTCAGTTTAAAATATCATGACAAATTAAGGACTTAAGAAGGTTCATGATAGAGATTTGGGAAAGAGTCTTCTCTCGTATCTTTTTCCATATGAAAATTTGACTCATGAAGGATTAAATTTAAAATATCATGATGAATTTATGAGTACTTTAGAAGGTTCATGATATATATTTGAGCAAGAGTCTTCTCTAACTGTTGGATAATATTATAGCCTGCATCAAGGATGTTTAAGGTTTTCTTGGGGTTATTAGTATTTTGAGGTACCTTTTAGGTGGGTTTGTAATATTACCAAATGGTATATTTTATAAACACACATAAATATATAAAATCACAACTCACACAATATCACTTGTAATATGAATTAAAAATTATTTTATATATCAAAAACACACAAATAAAATAATCATAAATCTTCAATCTTCACTAGAAACTTTGCAACAAGAGACACACACTGAACACTGGGACTCTGAATCTTGTTGAAGCTCCTTCACAATATATAAGTGATATTTTAATATTGAATTAAATGGGTTTAATCATATGATTCAAGAGATAAATGGGGTTTCATATAAATATCTAAATATTCAATGGGTTTTTTCCAAGGAAGATTAATAAAATGAACACAAGTTCAAACTTACAAA